>JANRMT010062807.1:9880724-9914337 GCA_026402145.1 Polypterus bichir lapradei
GTGAACACATCTTCAAGGTCCGGACAGGTGATCAGTAAAAAGTTTCTTATACACAGCACAGTGCAATAATAAAACATTTCCTAAAACATATAGTTGTCCAGTCTGTATCATTCCAAAGCAATCTTCCAGTAATAGAGGCGCAATCCCAGTTACTAACACATTAACACTCAAAGTAAGAACACATTCCACCTTATCAATTTAATATTTAAAAATTTAAACCGCTAAACCCGTCATCAACAACTACAAAAACAGTTGAAATCGTTACTCAAATATTTTTTTTGTTATAGACATAAAACAAGATGCACGTTTCCAATTGATATATCTTTACTAGTGTTCTCGCCTTGCTCGCTCCCGGTCCACGCTGGAATTTGCTGTTTAATAATAAAAAAAAAAAAATCAGACTCTTTTGGGTCATAATTCACAGTGGGTGGACATGGGACCCGAACCCACGTATGCTTTATTATAAAGCGGTAACGCTACCGAGGCACCACTACTATTTGAAGGATAATGTATGCTTTTAATGTATACATGTATGTATGTACTGAAGACGAAAACAATTATATATAGATGTATACTATATAACATACCTTCAGTGTTGCATGAAAACATTGCATGAGGCGAAGAATGGATATTTATGAGAGTATTATAGTGAGAGATGTGTCGTCACCCGTATTGCTAAAGCTCTTCTTTGCAGCATTATGCATTCAACAAGTCGTCGTTTGTATGATGTATAATTTATAATTTTATTTTTTGTCACAACGTATTATCGGGCACAATCATTTAATATGTATTGATCATCTACAAACTTTCATTTCAATGGGAATTCTGTTGAGTTTTTAACTCTGTTGATGCCATATGTACTTCAAACGGGAGCTCGATGAATGAATAACGATTCGAAGCTTTGCGCAGAGTACTGAGATTGCGTCATGACGGGCTTTGAACGGGGCTACTGAAGCCTCAGACATGCGTACTACTGAGATCATGACGGGGCTACTGAAGCCTCAGACATGCCTAGTACCGAGATTGGATCATGACAGGGCTTCGAGCAGACATGGTCACTGGTTACTGAATCTTTGTGAAGCCTCAGCACACTGAAAGGCATTGACCTCTATATTTTGAGAGTCTATCTGACACTTAACTCTCTAGTTATATTTTGTAATTCGTATTGACATTACATATTTCAGTTGATATGGTTAAGCTACAATTCAGGTAGTTGCTGAGAATTAATTATTGTTCTTGTGGATTGCTGTGATTTCCTTTGTCTGATACATAGTGTCAAAGATATATTGTCATATATTAACTTTATATATATGAAAAGATTAGGTAAATCGTGCAACCTTTTTATGGAACACTTAATTTTGTTCAAAACCGTACGTCATATAGTATACATCTATAAATATAATTTTTTCGTCTTCATTAGGAGAATACAACAATGATACTCTTGTATCAATTAAAACATTTTAACGAAATATGTCAAACAACATATTTCATCCGCCGCAGTATACAGAACAGTAGTAGTAGTTCAGTTGTGCAGAGCTCGTTAATTATCCGGATTAGGTGGCTCAGTGGTGTTGTCGCTCAGGTTCGCGTCGCTGATCCTCCTCTTGTGAAAGTTTTTTTTTCTATTCCTCCATTTAACAAGCTTGGACGGATAGCGAGCGAATTGAGCTATCGAGGGAAGGTTGGGCCACCGTAGTCGGGCAGGGGGCACACGCCCCTAATTATATTGTGTATGTAAAGAGTTTCAATGTAAAACATAATAAACTTCATATTTGTGTATTTGGAGACCCTGGTGTCGTACTGAATTTGTATTGTAGAAAAACAAACTACTGTCCAGCATGCCTAAATGTGTCTTTTCGTGTCTGATCGCTATACGGCACTTCCAACTTGGGACAATTCGCTATAAACAGTTTCAGCCAATCAGCGCCTTCTAAACATGCAGAACGACAGTGTGAACCTTTATTGTAGCGGCGCAGCATCTTCGTTTCAGTCAGTCATTGTCCTGTTAGACTATTTACTGTTAAGTGCTGCTTGAGCTACCGTTTATAGTACAACAGGTGGCCTACGTAGTTCTTAAATCGATATTGAAATGCACACACAAGTCTCCTAAATTATTTATTGAAATACCTACATTTACAGTGTCCGTTTTAGGAAGTCATAGTTTTTACTTGTTCCCGTTATTAGAAATTATAATTTCTCAGTGTCACATATTATTCATTACTACTCGTGAGTCCCGTATCATTGAGATTCTGTTTTATATTCTGTATAAGAAAACTTTTTAAAAGGAGCGTTGATTAAACTGACTATAGCAGACTTGTCATCTTCTTAAAATGACTTTACTGATTTGATATTGACAATTAATCATAAGGCCAAACATCAAGGAGGATTTAAGTTTGCATGGACTGCGTTGTTTCTTTTTTTTCGTGACATCGTGTCAGTAGAGAGTGCGTCACGTTAACAATGCATTGTGTCCTAAATGACAGCGCACACGCTTTTTTATATTTCCTAAAGGCCAATCTGTCTCAATTTGCTTATTAATATATTTTGACAGTGTATTTTAGTGAGAATGATTATAAACATATTACCCATGTTCATTTCGTAGATATGTAACGTTTGGTGAGTATAAATAAAAAGTAACAACACATATAATAGTTAAGTTGCATTGTTTGTGATTAACAAAATTCATCGTTTATCGGAAATGTTCTACTTATACAGTCGATTTATTCCACTTCTGAAGGTGTACCTTGTCGGTATTCTCCATTGCATTTGCCCCCGAGTGTAACGTGTGCCAGTGTAACCGAGGGATGGCAGACGAGCTCACGTAATGGGTGACAAGGCACATTCTCATCCTGATGCCCAGGCTCTTGTCATAAATATTCCCATCTTGTGCTTTTTCTCGTTCCTGCAAGTTTACTATTATTATTGGACATGTAGAGGAAATGTGTTTTATTTTATGTCTATGAAAGGAAGGACGGTAAAGCCTTGAATGAAACTGAGTGTTGATGCTTTGGGTAACAAGACAGGTTAAGGAGCAGGGAACATTGAATGTGACATTGACTGCGGGGGATTGTGTAACTGGAAGATGGTTTAAGAATACAGAAACGACAAAAACTTAGTCTTTCAGTAATTCTATTTACGTCAATTATTTACTCTGTTGTAAGAATACTTATTTACCCCCGCGCGCAGCCTTTGATAAGATACATTCACAAGTAAAGGATGTTGCTGACAAAGTCAGATGCTTTTTTGAAAGTTTGGCTCCAGATGTGCTTATCCAGCTGCTCCTTCTTGTCAGTTCTTAAGTGATCTTTATGTTCACCTCTGGATGAATTCGCAAAGTTTCTTTACAACTTTTTTGTCTCATTAACGCAGAAATCCCGAGGCTTTCCTAAAATTGCAGAAGACACTGTTGATGGCGCTGATTCTGTTTTAAAGACATTTGTGATTAGTTATGCAGCACACACTTTTACTCACATTGCTTTTTGGAAATCAATAATACAAATCAGCAACAGATCTGGGAATCACTGAATAGTAAAAACTTTTAATGTGGAATGTCTTGCGCATATACTGGTGTAATGACCACGTCGGCTTTAGTGAAACATTTCTTAGCCTCTCTGATATGATCGACATGGGGTAGAATAGATTCTGGATTGTTATAATACGTGCTACCTTACACAAAATATGCTCATCGATTTGTTACAGATTCTTGGTGGACGCGATTCCACACCGAGGAAAAAGGTGCTCCATGTAAATCGTTCATAATGTCTTCAAAATATACAGTATGTTAAATTTCAGACAAGTACTACTTAACTGTTTTATACAAAATCCTTATTTCAACATATGCGAGCCCCAACTAGGACTTGAACTCGCGTTAGCGTATTTGATCAATATAGCACAGATAATCGCTTTTACGCTTTGAGCCAAAGCACTTCAGCAGACTAGTTACTGACCAAACCGACTGCTGACTGCGCAGATATCAATGACGTCATTACGCTAGCGTACTCAAAATCACGTGACGGGCGCATTTGAAGCAAGCCTCGAAGCGGTGCTTCGATCTCCAGTGCTTCGATAGCTCGACACAGTGTCGAAACCTGAGTATCGAGCGGCCCATCACTAGCCGGCGCTCGCGCGTGTGTAACTGAGCGGCCTTTGAGACGCGGACTGCCGTTCTGCCTTAAGTGAAAGTAAGCACTTTTAATTTTTTTCCTCCTTCCCTGAGCTAATGTCCAGAGAACTGCAAACATGGGATCCCCTTTCTAAACTGTGGCAAGCTAATTTAAAGGCGCTTCGCACTTTCTTTTGCTCTTATAGAGTTATGAAGTCGCGGGAGACACGCGCAGGACTGGAGGACCGACAATGCCATCCCGGCCGATCAATGGCAGGGCCGTCTCGCCAGTCTACACGAGACCCACCACGACGCTCCCCAAAAGGCGCTAACATGGCTAGTGAAGACGTCTCTCTGCACTATATAGAAAAAAAGAAAAAGGCAAGTTTAATTTCTTTATACCTTTTTTTTTTCTCCCAAACAAATGCCTCTCTTTTAACACTGCAGAGGACACTAATGCCAGTGAGGCATATTACCACAGACACAAGCCCCTCCAGTTACATAGGTGGTCTGATCATTTACAACAAGAGTTCCCAAAGTGGTCGATATGGACTCCCTGGGGTCATTTTAAACTTTCTAGGGGTTGATAGTTTAAATAAAAAAAATTGGGAGTCGACCACAGCAAAAAATAGACCCCCTTACTGCTGCTATTTGTTTGTTATTTCAAAACATCAATGATTCCAATAGGTACCTAATTAAGAAGTCAATTAATTAAAAAAACACTTTTTTGATAAAAACACATTACATACCAAACTTGCGAACGAAAAGGTAAAATGTGTCATTAAAAGAGTCACACGTGAGAATGCATGAAAATACAAGTAGCACAAACATGTCTATGCATTGTCTTATCGAACGTATCAAAGCAGGTGCGGACATGATAAACCGTTGCATGTGACTAGGGGGTCGACGGTTTTAAAAGTTTTTGATGAAGAGGTCTGCAGCCGAGAAAAGTTTGGGAACTCTTGGTTTACAACAATATCATTTCCAACTGGAGTTTAAGCCAGGACAGGACAATGTAGTAGCTGATCTACTGTCACACTTTCCACCAGCACTGGAGCCACTTGACAACCAAGCTGCTGACACAGACAATGACCTCATTCAGCTGCTGCACGGACCGCTACAGGATATTGTGTCACTTACAGAGCTTCAGCAATCTTCAGCAGAGGATACTGTTTTCAAATTATTATGCACTTATATTAGAGATGGCTGGCCTAAACGTGTATCCGATGAGCTGATCCCATTTGCACGTGTGAAAGATGAACTATCATGTTGGAATCACACCTGCATTGCTCGGGGTTATTGTGCTGTGGTTCCACAAAGTGTGAGGTCTCGTATTTTGGGGTCACCTAGGAATTGAAACAGAGGTGCCGAGATCAAGTATGGTGGCCAGGTATTGACAACGATATTGAAGTCCTTGTTAAGGATTGCTCTGTTTGTCTGGTTAGTGGAAAGACAGGGTTACCTACTCCTCCACCACGTCAGCCCCTCAGTGGCCAGCACACCCATGGGAGCTCCTGCAGCTAGACATTTGTGGTGAACTTCCCAGCGCTCCTCCTCATCATCGTTATCTTGTGCTCATATATGATCTGCACTCTAAGTGGCCTGAAGTTGTTCTGGTGACTACGGTCACTTCAAAGACTGTGATCAACGTACTGAAGGCTCTGATCGCCCGTTTCAGTCTTCCACGTGTAATCACAACCGACAATGGGCCTCAATTTATCTCAGCAGAATTCACATCATTCCTAAAGAATCACAGCATTGAACACCGCAAGACAGCTTATTATAACCCACAGGCAAATGGAGGGGTAGAGAGATTTAATCAGTCACATCAAAATGGTATCCGGGCACATCTTGTTCAAGGTTGCAATTTTTATTTTTCCCTCAACCAAACCCTTCTTCACCACCGGGCAACTCAACACTCAACCACTGGGACATCACCAGCTAAGTTAATGAGGGTCGTGAACTCCCACTTCCACCAGATCGTCTTTGCCCAATGGCTTTAAGTCATTCTGCACCTTCAGCAATTGTCAAAGTCAGACAAGGGCAAAAGAAAATGAAACAGCAATTTGATCAGTGCCACAGAGTGAAGTTGTCTGATATCAGTGCCAGTGACTGGTGAGAGTACGGGAGTTACATCGTGCTGATAAGCTGCACTCCTTTCTTTCTTCACCTCTTCAAATTACTAGGCAATTGGGGCCAGCCACATTACTGTTACAGGATGGCTCTCGCTGGCATGCCCGTCGCCTGCATAACGTGTCAGCACCTGACCTTACCATACCAAGGTCTGAGTTTCATAGAACCAATTTTAGATCAGCAGCTCCATCAGATGACAGCAATAGCAATGCATCTGAAGAGACACCCTAGATCACCCAACCATCAAGTGCTCAACAGCAACGACCCCAGCAGGTCCATCAACGTCCAGGTCATTTACGGGATTTTGTCCCCTCCCCTAAAACCGACCTCTGGGGACGGGGGGGGGGATAACATGATGTTTGTAATGGTAATTGCATGAGCGCATGTAAAGTGAGCGCATATGTGTTTTGAGCATGTGTGAGAATAGCGGGCACCTTCGATTGTTGTGTTTTCGAGACTTAAAAAATAAAGAGCCTTCTATCAAATGAGAAACGCTGTACTCTGTAGACACAACAGTGATAATATTAAAATAATAGATAGATACAGGGACATGCTCCAGCACCGTGAGAGGATACGCAGGAGCGGCTATAAGGGAGACCTGGATGGCAGGGTATGAGCAGGAACATCTGTGGACATGTCGTTCAGGCCTTGGGGTCATGTCAAGGTCGTTCTTTTGATATAAAGGGCATCAGGACAAGTGGCAGGGAGGGGGAGGTGCCAGCCAAAAAACAGGTGTTGACAGACCGGGGAGGCAATGCAGAGGCATCACCCATCAAACTGCTCTTGACACAAACCCTGAGCAATCTGGTGGATGGGGTGGGATTAAGGGGGGGGGGGCCCCCCGGGGGGGGGTTAGGGAGGGGACAGGTTGGAATTCATGACTCGCAGGACAGAGGGTTGGGCACATCATTTAAATCCACTAATCAGAGGAAATAGGCGGGACACACATTTTTAAATCCACCAATCAGAGGAGAGGGGGAGGAGTGATCAAGTCATCAATCATTTTTGACTGACATTTTGACAGAAGCCCACTGCCTTAATACTACTGATGAGATAGATGGACAGATATCTCTGAGAGACTAACAGACAAATACGTAACACAAACAAGGCGCTCGCCGCTCTCAGCGCCTTCACAGGTTTTCTACGTATTCTCGTTTATACAAGCCGTATTATCACAGGATTTGTGAGACTTAACCAAGACTGTTCAGTAGGCCGGTCTCCTCTCGCACCCTACGATTAACACACACACACAGACACGCACACACACAGATCCTAGTCACACAACGATGTATTGCAGGAAGAATCCAAGCAGACCACAAACTCGGTGTGATGACGTCACATAAGTGGATTTCGCTTTCCTCGGATCATCACTTGAAGCTGCAGAATAAGCTGCCAGAAATTCCTTAATCCAAAGTTGTTCATAAATATATCATTAAACACTAAACTCCACTCACAAACCTATTTTTCCCTCTCTGTTTCCAGCTTGACCATTTTATGCCCATTATGTCCAGTCACCACACACAACATGCAGATACAAGAATCATCAGTATTACAATATATCTCCACAATTTTCTAATGTTTCTCACAGAGTTTGTCCTTCAGATTTCTATCATGCTCAGTCAGCTTGTGTCCCTTCCAGGCGTCTCCTTCATAGTGAGGCTGCAGGTGAATCTGACAGGAGGAGGCCGGGCAGGTCAGACAGGACTTCACCGCTCTGAACTTCTTACCAGTACAGAAGTCACACTCCACATCTCCAGAGCAGGCATAATTCTGAAATGAAGAAGGAGGAAGAGCAGGAGGACTGATTGTTGTCTTCTTTAATTTCTTGATGACTTCATTTAACAGATTATTTCTTCACAGAGCAGGCCTCGTGGTGAAGTTCTCTCTTCATTGAGGACAGCTGCTCTCTTGGCTCTGATCCCAGTACAACAACAATCTTTATTTCAGTAGCACATTTTCACACAAACAATGGAGCTCAAAGTGCTTTACATGATGATGAAAGAGAAAAAAGACAAAATTAATAAGAATTAAAAAAAGAGAACACTAATTAACATAGAATAAAAGTAAGGTCTGATGGCCCGGGAGGACAGAAAAAACAAAAACAAACAAAAAAAAAACTCCAGATGGCGGGAGAAAAATAAAAATCTGCAGTACTTCTGAGGCCATGAGACCACCCAGCCCCTTCTAGGCATTCTACCTGACATCAATGACCTCAATCAGTCCTCATGGTATTCAGGGTTCTCATGGAAGGACTTGATGATGACCGTCATGTGGACTTCTGGCCTTTAATCCATCAATGTAGGGACATCACGGTGCTTTGATCAGGTGGTGGTCTTGCAGGTCGCCACCACAGAAAACTGGAAAAAAGAACAGAAGAGAGAGTAGGGGTTAGTAGAGATTGTGGAGACACCATGAATAATAATAATAATTAATTGAATATGCAGAGCATCAGGATTAAACTGAGAGGAAGCTCTGAGAAGGCCATGTTATAGTAATGAGTTTTCAGCACTGTTTTAAAGAGCTCCACTGTATCAGCCTGGTGAATTTCTATCGGTCAGCTATTCAAGATTTTAGGTGCATAACAGCAGTAGTCCGCATCACCACTTCTTTTAAGTTTAGCTCTTGGAATTCTAAGCAGAACCTCATTTGAAGTTCTATGGTTACGATTTGGAGTGTACGGTGTCAGACATTCTGATATATAAGATGGAGCAGATTATTTAAGGCTTTGTAAACCATAAGCAGTATTTTAAAGTTAATTCTAAATGACACAGGTAACCAGTGTAGTGACATCAAGACTGGGGTGATGAGCTCAGATTTTCTTTTCATAGTTAAGATTCTAGTAGCTCCATTCTGCACTCGTTGTAACTGATTAATGTATTTTTTGGGTGGTCCTGAGAGGAGTGCGTTACAGTAGTCTTGTCAACTGAAAACAAAAGCGTGAACTCATTTCTTAGCATCTTTCAATGATATAAGAGGTCTAACTTTTGATATATTTAAGTGAAAAAATGCTGTCCTAGTGATCTGATTAATATGTGATTTAAAATTCAGGTCAGAGTCAACAGTTACCCCTAAATTCTTTACCTCCGTCTTGACTTCTAATCCTAATGCATCAAGTTTATTTCTAATAACCTCATTATATCCATTATTGCCAATCACTATAATTTCAGTTTTCTCCTTAATTAGTTTGAGAAAATTACTTCTCATCCATACGAAAACACAAGTGAGACATTGTGTCTGTGAATCAAGAGAGTCGGGGTCATCAAGCGCTATTGATAAGTACAGTTGTGTGTCATCAGCATAGCTGTGGTAGCTCATGTTATGCCCCAAGATAATCTGACCTAATGGAAGTATGTAAATCGAAAAGAGTAGCGGACCAGGAGAGAGCCTTGTGGACAACCATATAGAATATCATGTGTCACTGAAGTATAATCACCACAACTAAAAAAGAATTTTCTATCTGCCAGGTAGGATTCAAACCAATTTAAGACCCTGCCATAGTGTCCCACCCACTGACTAAGGTAATTTCTAAGAATATTGTGATCAATAGTATCAAACGCAGCACTCAGATTTAAGAGGATGAGAACAGATAAATGGCCTCTGTCTGCATTTACCTACAAGTCATTTACTACTTTAACAAGTGCAGTTTCTGTGCTGTGATTTGTTCTGAAAGCCAACTGAAACTTATCAAGAATGGCAGGTTTATTGAGGTGGTCATTTAACTGCATAATGACGGCCTTCTCTAGGATTTCAATTGAGAAAGGCAAGTTAGAAATGGGACTAAAATTGTCAAAAACAGAGGAGTCGAGATTAATTTTCTTGAGCAGGGGTTTAACTACAGCAGTCTTAAGACAGTCTGGGAAGACCCCCGTATCTAATGACGAGTTTACTATGTCAAGAATACTCTCAATTAGCACAACTGATACTTCTTTGAAAAACTGGTTTGTATTGGGTCAAGGACGCCGGTGGACAGTCTCAGTTGAGAAATTATTTTATATAAATCAGGTAAATCTATCCTGGTGAAAGAATTTAATTTGTTAATAATGGAGTACTGGGGCTTAAGAGGATCAGTGTTGGGGAGATGTACTATATTATTTCTAATATCATTAATTTTTTGATTAAAAATACTGCAATAACCTCACAAGTTTCACTGGAAGTATTTTGGAGGCATTCTGTTGAGTAACCAGAGTTTAGCAGATGATGAATCATAGAGAATAAGACTCTGGGTTTACTAGCATTGTTATTTATAATTCTAGAGAAATAGCAGCACCTCTCAAGATGGACTGTGTTGTTGTATTCTGTTATTTTAACCTTCAATATCTCATAGTTGATAGTCTGTGAGGCACTTCAGACAGAAACTGTGACCACAATGCAGTGACACGCGGTCAGTCAGGGTGTCCAGACACACAAAGCAGGTGAACTCGTCCTGTGACACAAACAGCTGGGCTTCAGCCATCGTCAGTCTGAGGAGAGGCAGGCAGAGAGAATCAGTCAGAGAAACAAGGAAGTGACTTGTGAAGAAACCAAAGTGAAAGTTTGTCTGTGGTCAGTGAGGAGGAGGAGGATGATGATGATGATTCCCTACTTTTAGTCCCTCTGTAATATCCCACATCAGACTCATTCCAGTTAAGTACATAAGTGTGACCACTCCAGCCTGTCACTTCTCAGTGACACACACTGGGACTCACTGTCACCAGCACTAACAAATGTACAGATGTCTCTGAGACACATGAAGGCTCGTACAACATTTGCTTATATCAGTGTTTCTCAACCGTTATCCATGTGTGCCCCAGCTTTTCATATTAGTTTTTGTGGTGCCCCCCCCCCCCTAAAGTTTTTATGCACATTTTCAGATTTTTGATTATATTAAGATCCACTCAACAATACTAAATTTTAATTTGGGAATGCACTGTTGGCAGAAGTGCTCAAGTCTTGATCACACTGGGGCATTGCTGATATGTTTTCATCATCAAAATATACAGTCACACATGTGACACATTTAAAATTAAAACCCAAGTGATAAAATATATGTGAATATTCAAACATTTCTTTGGTTTTCATTAAATTTCATGATTTTTTTTACTAATTTTAATAATTCCACATTTTAAGTTATTCCATTTTATAATAATACAAATCAAATTACAAATATTATAAACACTCCTAAGAATACTATCACATCTTATTTCTAAAACAATAAGTGACATATTAGCGATTCCAGAAGTGCCGTCTAACGGTAAGAGAGAGGACTGCACTTGAATTCTGATGTCTGCTGACGGCGGACAGGCCTCTCCACGTAACATACAGTATATATACAGTAACACAGCACGCCACTGGGTCGTCTACTTGTCACTCTGTTGTCACTCTCAGCAGCTCCTCTGCCAGGTTTTCTGCAGTACGTCTCTCAGTAAACTCACAGCAGCCCAGAAGGCAGGATGTCATCTTAAAGTTTCCAATAAAGTGACAAGTGACAGACACGTATGAGCAGGTCGATCTGGATGTCCTGAGTCAGTTGTCAGGCAAACTGCTGAAGCTTTTTTGACCCTGTCTCGCCACAATGCACGCTCCGTGTTATATAGTCGTGGAGTAATTGTTTGGGATGCGGTTTATCTACTGGGGAGAACATACATGGGGTTTAAGGCAGAACAAAAGTTTTAAATCCTTTGTCCTCCACAATGAAAATGGCTGAAAGTCACGGGTTGTCATTTTAGCAGCTCCTCATCGACACTTATCTGTCTGGCTGCGGTTAGTTGATTTGGAATAAATGTGCTTATTTTGGTTTGAGCGGCAGAAGGCTGTGATACAACTGCAGTTTTTGATAAGACAGTGGATGCTGCAGCAGAAGTTCTTGGCTCTAAACAGGACACTTTTCACGGGTCAGTGGATGGCAGCCTGAGGAGAGAGGACGAGCTGGACGGACGGCTGAGCGCTTCTGAGATGTCTGTGCAGGTTTGGTGTTAATCCTGCTCTGATCTGACGGATATTTTCATTTTACAAATTCTGCACTCAGCTTTGCAGTCTCCAATGTCATTGAAATGCAGCCAGATGCTGTTTCTTTTTCGCATTTCACTCATTTCTTCACTTTTTCCCAACGCGCTTGCACTTCAATTCGACTCCCCGTCTCTCTGTCGCTCTCTGTACCTGGACTGTACCATTACACTTGCTGTCTTCGGAGAGTCTGCCCCATTCCTTCTTTCACTATTGGTATGATCCTAGTCTGTCTTCTCTCCAAATGTATCCGGCTGCAGGTCGCAGACTCGGCCTTCCGCGCCTCCTGCCTTCCACACCACGCCCCCATCATTCGCGTCCGTCCTCTGTCACATCACTTTCGTTGAAAAACTAATAACGTTGATTTACCCTGTAATCCTAAAAGACGATATTAATATGACTTCCTGCAATCACGAGGCAAGAATCCGAGTTTCTCTTTATGGTAATATTCTCGTATTTACGTTTAGAAACAAAAAACAGTTTTATAATTTCTGAGTCAGTATTCGATATTGTTAAAAGAAAGAGAGCATAACATATTTTTAGATTAAGGAAACACCTTACTAAATAAGAATGTGGTTGCTATAACTGCTATTATAGTGAATTCTATCATTCAAAATATTTGAAATTATTTTTATGGTACTTTTGTACTAAACGGCCTGTCTTGACATTATTTCTGGAACCTCGTTCAATAAAGGAAAGTTCCGTTAATGACATTAATTTATTATGTTACAAAATAAATGATCATTAATAACACAACATAACAATCAACAGGCATGAAAATGAAGGTCTAAACTTTCGAGTTCTCAGTTAATGAAACTTTTGAAATTGTTTGTATTGAACAATTTTTTAAATGATCCAGCTTACTATACAGTTCATGGGTACCTTCATTTCCATTGTCTGTCTTGAATTGTGTTTTCTTAATTTTGTTCTACGCTGCTGCTATAATGTTGATAAATTTCAAGTGGAGTTATTAAACTTTCAAACGTTTACCTGGTTTTTAATTTTAACGCATAATTGTTCTCCCTGGGACCCTAACTTATAAGTATGTACTTATCAAAAAAAGTGAAGCAAATCTCTTACATTGCTTAATAGATGTTATATCGTTTGTTTTTCTAAAGAAATGTAAAAATTTGCATTACTGAAAGTTGCACTTCCATAAACCGTCTTTTTTATTTATTTTGGAACTGAGCTAACAGATTTAAAACTTAACTTTAAAAATGTTTTGTTTGGGTCGATGCAATAATTACAAGTCCATTTTTTAGTGATTTTGAATCCTTTAATCGCCTTATACCATTTCTTGTATTAGGAATTTGTCCTTTGTCGCATACCCCAACTTACTCTCCAAACGCAGATAATTTCTTTGTAAATAAGATTACCGTTATTAGGTCATCGGTCTCACTGCCTGCTCAGATTCATCTCTTCCCATAGTGTGTTCAGCTGTCTTTGACCACTTTGTGCCTGTCTGTGTGTCGTCGTCTCTGTTGTCTGATTTGGTACAACACCTGAATCCTATAAATTGCCCCCTGGACAGCAGTGTCCCCTCTTGATAAGTTAAGGGTTTTTTGATTCTGTCAGACCAAGTATTGTTACCTTAATAAATGCTAGCTTGATTTCTGGTTGTGTTCCTGCTGCCTTGAAACACGCTGTGGTGCAGAAACATATTATAAAAAACAAAATAAGGACCCTCTAATGTGTCAAGTTTCAGGCCAATTTCTAAATTGCCTTTTTATCTTAAGTCTTAGAAAAAGTTGTCCTAACTCAAACATTTCTAAATGAAAATAGTATTCTGGAAAAATTCCAATCCAGATACTGATGTTCTTGCAGCACTGAAGCATCCTTGTTAAAGGTTAATAGTGTCCTCCTCTTCCCAGTTACTAATGCTGGAGATTCTGCCATTCTTGTACTGCTAGATCTTACCTCAGCTTTTGATCACGTGGATCTTATGATTCTTATATCCCGCCTTGAACAGTATGTAGTCATCCAAGGTAATGCCCAGAAATGGTTTAAATCTTATCTAAGAAATAGGAGCGTTTCTATTCATTTGGGTGAGTTCTCATCCTCTGTAGCTCCTCTTACTTGTGGGGTTCCACAGGGTTCCCTCATTGGACCAGCTATCTTTTTGATAGGCATGTTACCTTTAGGCTCCATTGTTAACAAGTATAGCTTCTCTATACTGATGACACTCAGATATATTTGCCAAAAATACAGACCCTCCATGCATGCTTGAATGATATAAAAACCTGGATGGCAATGCATCTTCTTAAACTAAATGATAATAAAACTATGATCATGCATAGTGTCCAAAAGTTACAAAAGTTTGAGTGTCTCTGATGTTGCTCTTGGACCCCTTGCCATGTACAGTATGTATCATAAAGCTTCAGTTAGCCCAGGTATGATCTGTGACAGCTCATTCATACTTGACAAACAGACAAATTGTGAAGTTAAATATAGCTTTTCCAGCTGAGATTTTAAGGTAAAGGCTTTTCTTTCTTTCTGTGATCTTGAAAAGGCCATCCAAGCTTTTACAGCATCTCATTTGGACTATCTCAGTTCTTTGTATGTAGGTGTTGGTCAGGCCCTGTTATGATACCTACAACTATTCCACAACTTTGCTGTTCGCTTATTGAAGGCTCTCGTAAGTGTGGCCATACTTCACCAATACTGACCTCACTTCATTGGCTTCTGGTCCGTTTCAGAATTGATTTTAAAATCCTATTTCTTGTTTTCAAATGTTTGAGTGAATCAGCCCCATCTTGCCTCTAGGAACCTCTTCACTTGTATGTGCCAACAAGAGCCCTGCGGTCTATTAGCCCAATGCTCTTAGTTGTGCCGAAGTCAAGGCTGAAGCAAAGGAGGAATCGGGTGTTTGCAGTGGCTGCTCTGGAATGGCTCACCTTATTATGTTAGGTCTGCTCCAGCACAGGCCATTTTAAGTCATAATTAAAGTCTTATTTCTTCTTGCTGCCATTTGACCCTACAAGAGGTTGACATTGTTTGTATTTGTTGGCTCACGTACATTCATGACTAGAAATATGTATGTATGTGTATTTTAAGTTTATCTTTTATGTAGTGGTTGGTTATTCTTGCAGTTTTGTGCTGTGTACATACAGTATATTTGAACTGCTTCTTTACCCTTTCTTGTACAGCACTTTGGTTCAGTTCTGGCTGCTGTTGTAAATGTGCTTTATAAATAAAAATTGCTTTGCCCTGCTTTATAAAACATTATTTTAATACATAACACTAAGAAGTGCAGATTTGAGACAATGGACTGTAAAGATGAAGTTGGTTTGGAACATTTATTACAAAAAGTTAAAGAATATATAAAATATAGAACAAGAGTTGTAGGATGTAACTGAACAATGACGGACATGTATGTTGGTTACATTTTCTCACAAAACAGTCGTATTCCTTTTTCCTCTCACATTATCCAAAAACAGATGCATGTCTTCCATATGTGAAAAAATATGTCTAAAGACATATTCCCTCTCCTCTTCTTCTGGAAATTCAGATAGCAAATCAAATTTCTGAAGGGCCTCCTCGATGTCGTCTTTGTCCATTGACAGTAATGAGAGAGTGAGATGTGCCCCCTGAACACAGAAATGTTCTCAGCACACCACTTCTCTGCCTCGGTAAGATGCTGAAGGATTCTGTGTTGCTGTAATACGTTTTACTTAAAAAAAAAAAGAAAGAAAATTCTTTAAATGGTCATCATAAAGCTTATAGCCTTTTCCTCCACATTTACAAGAAATGTAAGGAAAGTAAAAAAAAAATAATGTACAGTATATTCTGAATTAGTTATACATTATTAACATGCTTTCGATCACAGATTCTACAAGTCTTCAATGTTTCTTACCATACACTATTATTACCACACACAGCACACAATGCATTTCAAATGTTTTAAGGCTGTTAAGAGTAGTACTAGCACTCCAGTTTGTCAGAAGATGTCAAACAGGCTTTTAATCTTTTGGGCTTTGACTCCTACTGCTTAACGATTAACAGTCGGCATCTGAGACAAGCATGAAGTCTTTTTATACATTTTATTCACTACACCATAGGCATTGTAAGCCAGCATCAACAAAATGTAATCCATCTTTCTTATGGAAGTTTATAAAATGAGGAGTCTGTACCTGCTCATCAGTGCCCTGTGCTGGATGTTGGAGAAGGGAGGCTGACGTTTCTTCTAAAAGTAAAGACCTGAAACCTGCAGAACGCAGTGCTATGGAACAGAATAGCAAGACATTTTTTTTTTCATTTCAGATGTAGTGCCAAGTCTTTACTCTATTGAGCCATTAATGAGAAGACAAAGTCTAAACCTGAAAACAGAGAAAATAATATTTACCTAAGGAAATGTTAAAAAAGAACCAAAACAATAAGCACAATAAATGACCTTGTCCTGGCTGTCCATTATTTCTATTCCTTCTAATTTTTTGTTTGGTTCTTGGCCTTCATTTAGAAATGCGTTTACTCGCTCAGTCCGATGTGAGCAGTTACTTCAGTGATTTCAAAAAGAAGCACTAAGTTTATAATGGTAAGCATTTTGACTATTTGTCTTTGATTTACAATATGGCTAAGTTTATTTGCCACATTACCGCAGAAGTGAATAAAAGTTATTAAAAGAAATTTAAATGTCATTTACCCCTTGGTGTTGGAGTTCTCAAGTAACATACTAGAGCAGCACGTCCTCAAAGCTGGCATGTCATTCTAAAGAGGACCGAGCAGAGTCATGTTGTTAAAAGGAGTTTAATGTTACAAAAATATTTATGCAAACCATTATAAACATACATTCAAAATATCTGGATTTTGAAAGGTAGGGGTTTCTGGAACTTCAAAACCACTATGGACAATATGCTGAAATTAAAAAAAAAAACAAATATAATAAAATAAATTAAACATAACACAAATATCCAACATAAATTGTAGAAGGTGACAAAAATGGGAATCAGCAACCAGATATAATCCTCCCTCTACAAATACTACAATGAAAGAAGAAAGGACTAAAGTTGAGAAACACCTCATTAAAACTGAAGGGGGCCTCGAGGATGAAATACAGAGACACCACAAAATGGTCCTTTGGAAACCTGGACACAACATTAAATACAGACATATAAAAAATGATAGTTACAATATGAATTGGTCACACCATCAACATGGAAATTTCCCAGTAATGGCTATTCATCTGACTTAGAAGGCCCTAATACATCCATCCATCCATCCATCCATTATCCAACCCGCTATATCCTAACTACAGTGTCATGGGTGTCTGCTGGAGCCAATCACAGCCAACACAGGGTACAAGGCAGGAAACAAACCCCGGGCAGGGTGCCAGCCCACCGCAGGGCACACCCACACACACACCAAGCACACACTAGGGAGGCCCTAATACAAGGGGTAAAAAAAAATAATCAAAGAAAAATATTAAATTACATCTGTAAATAGTAAAACCTGCCAAACAACGGAAAATGCTCAGCTTTTTAATCTGTATTTAAAAAAGTTTTACAGTTCAGAAATCTAAACATCAGTATTGTTTGTAAGCGCACACTCCTGACATACACACACTACCTGCATACTTGACACTGTGGTCTTCATGACTCTGAAGGCAGACAGCAGGATGCTGCAGTCTCTTTGCTTTTTACAAAGAGGCACTTGGATTCATTTAGATATTTAATCAATGTAATCAAAGTTGTTTTTTATATTCTCAGCCTTTATGGAGAAATGTGACTGTGCAAATCAAGACAAAAATAATATGTAATACTAATTTGGCAGAAAGTGCTAACGTGCTTTTATAAATAGCTAACTTAGCTACAGAAAAATCAAGTTAAATAAGATATTTAACAAACGATAATGACGGCGATAAACATAAATACCTTTCATATTGTACACCAACATTGCAGATTCTCTACATAACATCTCATAAATAAGTGAAAAAGTTAATATAGATTAAATAATATGGCAAATATTAAAGAGAAATAATACAAGAGGTAAAAAATAATTAAAACGATATACTTAAAAATAGGATATGTCAGTAATGACGATAAACAGAGAACACTTGGATTCGCTATACAGTAAATAATCGTACATCTCATTAGTTTTGTTTAATGAATCTAAAGTTTCTTCAAAGATACTGAGCTTTTTATTCTGTGAGTCCATACCTGGTTCTGTTGTGACATTGTTCCGTGTCGGAAAACGTTATCAGCTCCTTTACTTTTTCGAGTTGGAAAAAATGTACAGCAGCTCTTCGCCTTCTCTTTCTACGGACTGTGGGCGGTTGTGGGGCGGAATGTGGAAGGCAGGAGGCGGGGAAGGCCAAGTCTGCGACCTGCAGCCGGACCCTTCTCGTCTTTACTTGTGAATGGCCACCTGGTGTGCCTATCTAAATAAAGTCCCGCCCCTGCCTGCATGGATTCTCTCTGGCTGAAGACTGTGCTCTCCCCGACGGGTCACGGCTCTTCTCGTTCACTACAAAGATTTGGCTCTTTGAGGGTAACGACACATCACGACACGCGGTCATTTACACGAATACCACAGAGCTGATAGTCCACATACTCGGTGTGATTTTCTATCATAAACAGGTGTAATAAACGAGTTTGTTTTAATAAATAGCTTCTTCTTCGATTTCCATTTTTTCTTCGCGACCCCCTTGTAGATATCTCGCTCCACAGGTTGAGCCACACTGCTGTAAGGCTAAAATAAATGACAACTGTGCCGGTAAGCGGCAGCGCGCAGCTTCACTGATGAGGGTCAAAATGCGGACAGCCTCGACTGGGAGCTTCGGGCTTGAAAGAAGGAAAAAAGACAAGCCTTTAACAACTTATTAAATAAGCTAACTAATATGTTCTGCTGTAACTTTATTTATTATCGTTAGGACATACAAAGAAGCACTGACATATAAACCTAAATGCTAATCTAACATATACCTGCGTGTGCTCATATAAAAGCCTCACTCGTCTGTCAGGGCTAAGCTGCTGCTAACTTCACGGTCATCGATGTGCAGTGAAAGGTCCGTAACCTTCAATAATCAGCTCTTAACCCCTATATGCAGTAGCTCAGACTAGGTAGATATCAGAATGCATTTTATTTTAACGTTATTGCCCAAAGTATTACAGAGCCCTAATAAATGTAAATGCCATTAAGTGCTTATATGTTTGATGTGCCAGCCTAAGAGCCTGCCCAGTACTCACACTGGCAAAGGCCCTGCCTGCAGTTTGTTTCTCTTCTGTCAGTGAGCGGCTCAGCACCGGCGTTCACAAAACAAGATCTGCCTGTGAAAAGGCTGGCAGGCCAGGGCCCTTCTGCTGACATAAATGGTGTCCTTTTAAAGTTACCTCAGGACTACACTTTTCATAGCTAATAGCACTAAAACTAATAATAAAGCATATTGAACTCTAATCAAAATTCTCAACATTATCCACCTTAATAAAAGGAAACATGTCTCTGTGTCTGTGTATCTGCGTCTCAATTGTTTTCCTAAGTCTCTCTCATTCCAACAGATGGCACAACACAAACATTTGTAGTAATAAAATTAATGTAATTTGTCATTCCAGCAAATGGTACATCACAAATACTAACACTGCTTTGACAAACCCAACACCAAATGGTGTGTAACAGAGACATCATGTTAAATTAGTCATTCCAACAGATGGCACATCTCAAACATTAACATGGCTTTTACAAATCCCATACTGAGTTGTACAATACACCCCAAAATTGTGAGGGAGTTATGTTCCTAGAGCACCCGAGAATTGTGAAAAAACGCGAATTTTGGATGTGGTTAATAAAATGCCTATTTTTATAGTTTAAACCCTAAATATGCCCCCAAATGACTTTAATTTAATTTGATATTCAGCTTAATACATTACCTAAAAATAAAGAATGTAAAGGTAAACCTGCATACTGCACAGTACTGTACTGATATGTCACCTGCAGTGCTAGAATGTAAAATACCGATGTTACCGCTATATGTACTGTAATTCACACAAGCGCGTTTTCATTCCCAGAAGCCTTAGAAGGTGCCGGGCGTTTCAACGGCATTTTAGGGCTTTAACTCTTAAACTGCCACATACTTGGGGATAAATGCCTCCCTGGACGCCAAATACTTTTTTGCTGCAATTTAAGTAAACGTCACAATTTACAAAGAAAAAGTGCAATTTTAATGGAACACATTATTTTTTTTCGTCAAAGAGCATCCCTATTACTACAACACTGATCGTTTTACACCCTGCTAATTTACTGTAAAAACTATTTAATAAACTATTTGAACAATATGTACGAGGTGTAACTGACGCCATGGATGAACTGAGCCAACTGCTCTTGAACTGCTGCCCTCGAGCACACAGAGGTAAGCGCTGACGCTGGCAGGCCAGTCTAGTGCAGCGGCTCAATCAGGGACAGCGAGGCTGCAGTGCTGCAGGGTGTCACGCTTGGGTCACAGAATTGCACAGAAACACAGGAGATTGTAGAGACAGCAACTTTATTCAAACACTTCAAACAAACAGGTCTCTTCCAGAAGTTAAACAAGCTCAGTATGTAGTTAGTTATCGATTAAAGAAGAGACAAACATCATAGGGGAGCACAACGGGAGCAGAGGATGTCTGATGGAGGAGAGAGAAACAAAGCAATCAGCCCAATAGGACAGGTGCTGTTCAGGCGATTAAGTAAGCGTAGCGTCACACGAGAAGCAAATCACGTGACAGAGCAACCGCAAGTAAGCCCAGCAAATGAGGGAGCAATGTGAAAGTAGTCTATCAGTTTTTTTTAAGAGGGTTGTTTTGAGGAGCGTCCGTGTCTTCAAGGGGTGCGTTCAGCCCCCCTGCTCACAAGGGGCTGACAGTGGTCATGAGTTGGCTGCTCAACGAATGTACAGCACTGACTGATCAGCTCTTGCGTGTTCGCAAATGGAACTTTGAAATGACTATAGCCGGTTGTGGCGGTTTAAGGGTTAAGAGGAACAAAACGGAAAATACGAGAACACTCGGCTGGATACGCATCACAGCCAATCAGCAGCAAGGAGAAATGAGTAACGCTGTAGCGGTCCGGTGCTTCTAAGATTCACACCCTTGAGAAGACGGCGATTTATTTTTATGGTGGAGATTCCAGGGACGCAGCCAGCCTTGGGCCGACCCGCACACACTCACAAACAGAGACAAAATCAAAGCAAACCGGTAAACAAACAGCAAATAAAGATTGTAATGAAAACAGCGATACCACCCCTGTTCACCTTACGGCAATTACATATTAAATACAACAAAGCACAAAAAAAACACACACAGTAAATCATGAAAAACGACAATGGATGAAATGTAATGATGAAAATAGAAAGTCCAGAGATCAGCAGACACCCAAGTTTTTCCTAGATGGTCTCCAATCCAAGTACTGGCCAGGCTTGAAAATGCTTAGGTTGAGGTAGATTACTTGATCTGAAGTGCATGAGGTGTGTCTGCTGGCTATAGAAGAGCAAGGGCGGCAGAATTAAGACAATCTCGGTTGGTAACTGGCAAAAAACCAAATGTTATACGAGCCTTCATGTGTCTCAGAGACATCTGCACATTTGTGAGTGCTGGTGACAGCGAGTCCATGTGGGGCACTGAGAAGATACAGGCTGGAGGGGTCACTCTTATGTACTTAAGTGGAATGAGTCTGAGGTGGGATATTACAGTGGGACTGGCATCAGGGCATCACTTATACCCAATTGTGTGACTAGGATCTGAGTGTGTTAATCACAGGGTGCAGGAGTAGACAAGCCTGTTCAACAGACTTGATTAAGTCTCACAAATCCTGAGATAAAATGACTTGAATAACCAAGAAAATCTAAAAAACTGTGAAGGAGCCGAGAGCGGCGAGCGCCTGCTGTGTGTTACGTGTCTGTCTGTGTGTCTGTCTGCCTGTCTGTCTTTTATCAGTTTTTAAGATGTTTTCATATTTCTACTATCCTTGTGTTTATTAATGTATCATATTATTTTGTTTCTTAAACTAAGTGGGCTTCATTTGGGGTCTTTACTGAATAATCTGATAAAATTCTGGCATGGACAAAGAAAAACACAAAAATTCATTATTGATAATCAGGAGACAAGCATTATTATGCGATGGATAATTGTTTAATAAAGAGGACTAATATGGAGTCTGATGTGGACTTCAGTGTGTAATAATTAAATAAGAAATACTGACGTGAATGACACTTTAGCAGACCCCCTTGTGACAGGTCATCTCTTCTTTCACTTGGTGGTCTTCACACTCTGAGCTGTCTCACATTAACTGTTCACCCTCAGTGTCTTCTCAGATGTTTTCTCTGTGAGCTCTCAGCTTTCCCTTTAAATCTCCTCCTCCTCCTCCTAGGTGAACTCAGACAAACTTTCACTTTGGTTTCTTCACAAGTCACTTCCTTGTTTCTCTGACTGATTCTCTCTGCCTGCCTCTCCTCAGACTGACGATGGCTGAAGCTCAGCTGTTTGTATCACAGGACGAGTTCACCTGCTCGGTGTGTCTGGACACCCTGTCTGACCCCGTCACCATCCCCTGTGGACATAATTTCTGTCTGAAGTGCCTCACGGACTACTGGGATGAGAGCCAAGTGTGCAGCTGTCCCCAGTGCAAAGAACACTTCACCACAAGGCCTGCTCTGCGAAGAAATAATCTGCTGAATGAAGTTGTCAAGAAATTAAAGAAGGCAACACTCAGTTCTCCTCCTCCTCCTCAGAATTATGCCAGCCCTGGAGACGTGGAGTGTGACTTCTGTACTGGTAAGAAGTTCAGAGCGGTGAAGTCCTGTCTCACCTGCCCGGCCTCCTACTGTCAGACTCACCTGCAGCCTCACTATGAAGTAGACGCCCTGAAGCACCACAATCTGGTTGATCCTGATAGAAATCTGAAGGAGAAACATCAGAAAAGTCTGGAGATATTTTGTAAAACTGATGATTCCTGTATCTGCATGATGTGTGTGGTGACTGGACATAAAAATCATAAAATGGTCGAACTGGAGACAGAAAGAAAAGAAAAGCAGGTGAGTGGAGTTTAGTGTTTAATGGAAACTGTTTGAATAACTTTGAGTTAAGGAATTTGTACATTTAATGTGACATAGAAATCTATTCATCTACAGTAAAACTCGATTATCTGTCACTTGATTAACTGTCAGGACTAAATAACAAAAACCCAACCTTGTTCACGCCAGCGTCTCCCGATTACTACTGTGAGTTCTGCACATTGGAACAACAGAAATCCCAGTGTCCGTTACGTACCTTCAGCTTTAATAGCGGTTTGTAGCTTTTCTCTTTTGTTATAATTAAACTAAACTACTATACATTGTTATGGCCTATCAACATATGTGTGTGCTGTTTGAACTTATTAAACGTTTACGAAACAGCAACAGCTCTTCAAGTATTGCTTCAATGATGGAGTAGGAAGGCCAACAATGAACGATATAAAGCGGGATGCTGAAATAACTGAAAAATGTGTTGAAAATGGAAACCAGTGACGGTAATGCTAATCTGTATTAATGTTAATGGTCTTCTGCATTGTAATTTTCTTTATATATTCTATTATATCAGGTTGTGTTAATATATTGTGGCGTTCAGGCAGCTTGTGATGCTCTGTATGGGGGCAGAAAGGGTGGAAAGCTGTAAGTGATGGGACTGGCTGAGGGGCTTCTGCTCTGTGAGGGGCGGACAGGAGAAGTGAGGAGAGAAGGGAAGGTGTGGAGCAGGGAGTCAGGAGACAATAAGCAGGAGTGTTTGTGGGATCAGAAATACACAACGAGAGTGGCAGGAGATCAACTGATCGGTAGGGAAAGCTTTCTTTGATTGTTTAGGAGGTGAGCTCTGTAAGCCAAATAGAGGAGTGTAAGACAGGACACCACTTGTTAGGGAACGAAGACTCCACTTTAAACATAGAAAACTCCAGTGCCCTCATGCATAATGCCGAGCGTAGAATTTGCACTATAACATGACGTAAGCACAAAAGCAGAAATGTGCTTGCACACAAAAAAAGCCAGATGCATAAATCTGTGCATTCGCCAACTTCCATGTTCTTTCGCTCCATAAATCCTGGTCAGCCTGAAAATTAACACAAGTGCACGCGCCTGCTGTCCCGTCCCAACTCCTCTCAGAATTACGCCTCTTTGAATATTTAAATCAATATAAATAGCCCCTAAGCTCAGCGTTCTGTGAAAAGGCAATGGCAAATGCATGATGGAAAATAGAATTTCAGTGGAGTCAAAGGAAAAACATACTTTTTGTTGGTTTAAACAGTGGAATAAACAACAAAAGAAAGTTTATCGAGTTTCATAGCATGTCGGAGAAACTCAAAAGCTCAAGTTCACAAAGTCGCACAATGCCTGAAATAAAGAAGATGTCAGATATCAAAGTCGCTCTGATAAGGGGAGTCATAGCCCACCGTCTGAGTGTCATATGAAAGCTTATTAGGGTACAGAGAAAAAAAAATAGGCACACCGTGGGAAAAAGCACAAAATGTCAACTTTAATCTCAAAATGTCCACTTTAATCACAAAGTTTATTTTGTCTTTAAAGTAGAACATCATAAACCTTATCTTAAAATTGTTTAATTTACTAGTTTCTCAAATCCCATCGAAATTAAAGTAGCACGTTAAATGCTTTGTTTTTTATTTGATCTTCTATGTGCTCTATGTGTGTGAATCACTACTTGCTTCTTAAACGGGCTTTCTCTTCCTCTGACAGGACACAGAATCCATTACATTCGTGATATTACAGCTCTCTGAATAATTAAAATAATAAGATGATTACGTGATATAATTTTCAGGATGATAGGAGTTAAAGCATGTTATTAAACATGGGCACACGGTGGCGCAGTGATTGTTTATGTCTGATGGAAGATGCTTGCTGCGCCATGTGTGACCTTCGATGAAATACTTTATTACAGAAGTACTGTCTCTTTCAATCGTACTAACCCCTAATTCCTGTCCTTACTTTTCTTTCCCCAAATACCCAATCGCCACACAATCAGCTCTGTAATAGACGTTAAGCCATCTGTAAGCTTACAACGACGATTCTTCAAAACTTTAAAGGAACATTGAAATATCTTCATAGTACGTGTTTAATTATTCTATCCATCTATCCTTCCAGTGTCGCGCCAGCACCAGAAAAAATATAGCGCGAGGCAGGAACAATCCGTGAATGGAGCACCAGCTCCTAACTAGTGCTGTGGCACCGTGTAATTAAAGTTAAAGTTTTATCTGTATAATATAATAAACATATTTTGCTGCATTTCATCTTAAAAATGATATCGTCATCATATGTAAATATGCGCTTTATAAAGTGGCTCAGGTTGTGTAATATTATAACTGTAATGCAAGTTTACAGTGAGGTGATTGTAATTATAAGTACCAACAGTTCTACAAGGACCACTTGATGGACTGATTGAGTGCGTTTAGAGTTCTTGGGATGAAACTGTTTGTGAAACGCGAGGTCCGTACAGGAAAGACTCTGAAGTGTTTGCCATATGAGAGCAGTTCAATAGACAGCATGCCTGAGGCAGCGTGTACTTGATGCTGTATCCTGATAATTCTCTTTCTGATCAGCTGCTGCTGTGATTCACACTCAGATACAGTGATATAAATTCTCCGAGTGGTGCAGTGAGATTAATATGGAGAAAGATGATCCACTGTGGCAACCCCTAATGGGAGCAGCTGAAAGAAGAAGAAGAAGAAGAAGAAGATGGTGCAGTGAGAGTAACAACACTAAAGCAGTTATGGTATTTGGAATAGTTTGTCCATTCTATGGACCATTATATTGTTACTGGTTAATTACAATCAGATGCCTTAAACTAATAAACAATATGCGGTTAATTTCATTGTATTTTTAAAGCCACGTCAGGGATGAGAATCTAAAAAAGAAAGGAAAACCACACAGGAACAGTAGAACTGCATTGACGCTGGGTGCTGCCTGTCTGCAAAACCAAGCTGAGAACTTGCGTACGCCAGGGTATGAGATACCGTGGAAATGTGCGTGGCTTTACGCCAAATTTAGGTTCTTGTTCTTACGCAACATTTTTGTGTGTACGCACTGTTTATACATGAGGCCCCAGGACCTTCGAGTTGTATTTACTTATTACGCTGGTCATTACAATATTATATAAATTAATTCATTTTGTAAATACTCTATTATATTTTGTTAATATAGTTTTTTACGACTGTTTGCTAAACTAATGCTGTATGTCATTTTTAAAGTAGCTGCTCTGTTATTCGTCTTTTCTCTTATCTGTCATAGCCTCGTTCCTGACCCCTGACTGATAATAAAGGTTTTACTGGACCTGATAAACCTGATGTTTCAAGTTCAGAGCATTGGCTGCTGGAGTCCATCCTGGTGAGACTGGTGCAAGTCATGAAACAGCTCAGGATGAGATCCCCAAGATGGCCCACAAACACCTGAGTTCTCTCCTCACAGCCAGCTGAGTTTCTTTCTGCTCTGATCAGTTTCTCTTTTGAGTTTCTAAGGTAGTGGGAGGCCAACTATAGCCTGCTGTCTAGAAATGTCCACTGGCAGGGGTGCGAGCGTCACGTGGGCTACAGGTAGAAATGTCTGACATTCTGACCCTCCTGAGGTGTTCTTAACTTACTTGAAGTGCAAGTCTGACCATCTAAGCCAAATTTCAAATCCCCCATCACTACCACACAACCTCAATGTACAGTAAGTTCAGATAAAGACACTTAACTTCATTCCACCATTTGGTGCTTCTTCAAATAAAGGACTAGTGTCACATCGGCTCTGCCAGGTCTCAGTGAGTGACACAAATGTCCTCACTGGAATATTAAAAGAGCTCGGCTCACAGGTGAACACACGTTTAGAAACCAACATCTTAAATAACAATGAAGTCTATGTAGTGGCCTGATATTTTTCAGTTTAATATGAATCAGGTCACTAATATCGGCATCTAATTTTTGATCTGTTTATGTTTTCTGTTGTTTGACTATCACTTGATTTGGATTGATTTACATGAATCAGTTGTTCAGATGTCCCTGAAAGCAGACATGTAAGGACAGACTGGCACTGCTTGGTCAGAAGTCTTTTTCTTAAGCTGCCACCACCAGACCCTCTTTTATTGATTCGTAACTTCAGCTCAGATGTCAGTTCACTTCACCAGGACTCTTCTTGACTGTTTTGGGGGTCGTCTGATCAGTCTGATCAACCACAGCAAATGACACCCAGCGATGTCTCAGTATGTCACTCTTTATCACTTTGTGACTGAAGACGGAGCCAAAACTCAACTTGATGGCCAACACTTAGCAGGAATTAGCAGTAAAAAGGTTGGATTTCTGTTCATCCAAGACACCTACAGCAGCAAGTCCACTCCGTCCTTTATAACCCTTTGTAAGCACTAGACCTCTGATCTCTGCCCCTGGATAATCTTCTGCCCTGTAGTAAGACCCTTATTGTGGCCATCACAAAGGCTCAATGATCTGTTCTGCTCCAAAGGGTAACGTAGTGCCAGACGATAAGAGCTGAAGACCCCTGTAATGGAGTTGAACGTGGGGGTCTTATTCAGTCCTGACTGGATAAAGAAAAGCAATGTGCACAAGTAAGAGATACCACCTATAAAATCTGTAGAATTACTGAAGGAGGACATCAACCAGCAGTTGTACATTTGTTTGCCACTAAAAGTTAACCAGTAAGTGTGAAACCTCAAAGACTTTAAACTGCAGAACAACTCACATTCACAACGAGAAAAGGACAAGAGAGAGAAAAGAATCTGTTAGATGAAAGACAAAGCAAACTGAATGTTCTTAAATGTGTGACAGAGGAAGCTCTCCATGGACACAACAGTCTGGACAAAGCGTCACCTCCACCTGAGTGACCATAAACCAAGTCAGGAGTTCACCTGCTCGGGGTCTGAGAACTTCTGACTGTGACTCGGTAGTTAAGATGAAGACAGGGGATGAATTCTGGGAGTTGACATCACCATAACTGTGTGAAAGAGAAGGCTTAGCTGTTGTGAGGGTCTCTTCATAAATTCAGTAAGAAAACTAAAGTGGACTTGAATCAGTTCAGAGCAGCGTCTCACACACACAGAGGAGCTGTAAGGGAGTGTAGACAACCTGTGAGGAAAACCAAACTGCCATCACAGTGCTGACTCGAGAAACTTAATAAGTAACTAACAACTGAAGCAGAACTGAGACGAGAACATTTAAAAGCTGGTTCTGAATGAATGATGTTTCCTGGGAAATTTTTTGGATAAAAATTATGAGAAATAAAATCACACGTTATGTTTCTTTCTATAAGTGCAAGAGAAAGAACCAACTAAGGTAACACAGACTCATGTTTGGTGTTGTCTGTTGATGTCGTCTGTCTGTATACACTTGAATACGTACATCTTCACTTGTACTTATATTAGAAATACATTTTATTTTTTGACTGTGACTTGTCCCCGGTGGAGTTTGCATGTTCCCATTGTGTTCATGTGGGTTTCCTCCTACAATCGAAAGACATGCAGTTTAGGTGGACTGGGGCTTTGGCACATTAGCTCTATTGTGTGTTTATTCAACCTTGATTTTCTTGATTTTCCTATCTTCTTAAGGAATCTGGGGTAGGGGGCTCTCAAAAACATGGCCTGTTAAAGCCCACTGAGACACTCCTTGGGTGATTTTTGGATATTCAAGAAAAGAGAAATTGTGTGCTTTCCATTGTGAGGTGCTCAGAGTGAAGAGTAAAGCAGACAGGCCTGTTCCTTGTGCTGCTCCAGTGTTGCTCGCACAGTCCTTGAGTCTGCCTGACAGATAGTCCATCATCAGGACACCACAGGCTCACCCACCTGCACATCTCTGACCTCACCCCTTAACTGGGATGGCTGGGTGGTCTTGAAGGCTCTGGTGAAACCAAAACACATAAACATAAGAAACATCTCTCTATTATAAAAGACGAGATGTGATCTTTCTGAAGAGACTTTTTGGAAGTCCAGAGAGACAGAAGCAAGATCTGCGAGATGGAGACTTTGGCCATTTTGAAAGTCTACAAAAATGATACTAAAGATCGCATTTGCACAAACAAAATGAAAATTATTACTCGGTGAAATAACAGAATAGCGAAAAGAAATTGAATATATTGTTTGGATTGAAACTTTAAGTCAGAGACTTGTAGATCGTCTAATTTGTGTTGCCATCAGGGAATAGTAGTGTTTCTTCCCAATGAAAAGTTCTCTCCGCGAGAATTAAAATATTTGTGGTTTGGTGAAAGTGAAATCCACGTACGCGGTCACGCTTTGGGCACAGAGTGGCACAGATATACAGGAAATTTTAGAGACAAATGTTATTCAGACACTTCAAACAAACATAAGTCTCTTTCAGGAGTGAATCAAGCTCCGATTTTAGTCAGAGGGCACAGTTCTGTCTCTCAATTAGAAGAATTTAAAATCTTCCTGTTCATAGGGGCACGCCTCAGAAGCGGGACCACCACAGGAGCATAGGATGTCTGTGGGAGAAGAGACAAGGCAGTGAGACAAAAGGACAGGTGCTGTACAGGCTTTCCTATAATTAATGATATGACGTGTTTAAGTCCTCCTGGCCTTTCACCAGTTTCTTTAATTTACACTCCAGTTTGTTTTTATTATTTTTGGTGTTGTGTGAACTTTACATTTCCCAGTTTGTCAATGTGATGTCTTCTAAACGTCAAGAACTAACTCACACACCAGTGTGCCTCCAAACTGTCTTCTGTATTTGATGTTCTCTTCAAGCACAAACTCAATCTTACGTCAATTAATTTAAACCTTTCTTTTAATCTTTATTGTCATCCCTGTTTGTTAAACCAAATCTAAGTTGTGTCATGAAATGTCAAACAAATGTTTTGTGAAAATATCAGGAGGGAGAAAGAGACGAAGAAATCACAAAGTGAACGTGAATTCTGATCTGCCCATGCGTGTCCTCTTGTGTGTCCAAACAGAAACAGCTGGGGGTGACAATGAGTGGCATCAAGAGGAGACTTGAGGAGAGAGAGAAGACACTGAAGGAGATGAGGAGGGCGATGGACGAGATGAAGGTGAGTGGAATATGATGACAACACTTCAAATCAAAGAGAGGAGAAATAAACGAGAACTTGAGGAGCAGCAGAGCTTCACTGGTGATGATGAGTAGGGACACGAGAAGGGAGAGTTAGAGAAGACGTGTTGTGGTGTCCTTCATGGCCTTTCACTGTTGACAGAATCCCAGGTGTTATTCAGTAGAGACTCAGACAACATCACCCTAAAGTCCTCTGATATTCCATCAGCTGCTTAAAGTGGACTTAACTCTACTAACAGAAACTCACATTGAAGGTCGACGCTGATGTTCTGAATTAGATCAGCGGGCACAACATACATGAATGGTCTCAGTTGTTTTTATTTTAAAAATAGCATTGCATACAATCAAGTTCAACTTATACAACAAATAACTTTCAAAGTCAAAATTAAAAATTATTTTAAAAAATCAGAAAGTTAAAACAGAAATCTAAACAAACAAAAAAAAATGCAAAAAATAAAAACTACCAAACAGGATTCACTCTGCAACCCAGAAAAAAGAGAGAAGGGCCAAGAGCTGGGCCAAAATTCCTGATAATTTAGAAAAATAAATAAAAAGGCAGAATTTCCTTTTCCCCTGCTATGGTTGCTGATTTTAAAGTTTTATTAATTAGATCTTGCCATATTTTACAAAGGTTTTGAACAGATCTTCTAAGTGATAATTCGTTATTTTTAATGTCAAACATCAGTGACCCAGTGACTTATCACAGGTGGGCTGGGGGTCTTTAAGTTCAGCAGGACAAGTCCACGAGCTCACAATGTGGTCAAGGCAGTTACAGTCAATGTGTCCTCCTGCACTTTAGGCCCCTCTGGTATCCCACCAACCACAGCTGTTAGTGAGTTAGGAGTGATTGTGACCCCACGTCTGTCTGATAAAATATTCAAACATTTTGGCCGTAAATGATGTTACTTTGTTGTCCTCCCAAAACATGTGGCCCAGTGAGACTGGAGCTCGATTGCCACACTCACAGGTTGGATTCTTCCCAATTTTAAATGACATAAATTGATCGATGAAAGAGTCGAGGTCAAATGGTTGAATACTTCGCACATATGGAGCTGGAGTGTATTCTATGCATGACTGACTTCCACTCCTTTTCGGAAGATATTTATTAAAAGGTCCTTTTCCTGTCGTATCCTAGGACCCTTAAAGGAGAGATTCTTTGAAATGTTTTTAAATGTTGATGACAAGCTGTCTGACTCCTCAGGACTGATCAGTATTTCATCTGGAAAGAAATAGGTTGTAGGTGTTGAAAATTGGGTAGGCTTTTTGGGTAGATTTTTGTGGTCTGTAGGTTCTGGAAACTGCTAATAATAGTGGAGTTAACTTATTTGAAAACTTCTTTATAAAATTCCATTGGGTTGCCATCAGGGCCTGTTGTTTTCCCACTTTGGAGTGAGTTTACAGCATCCAGTAGTTCTGAGAGTGTCAGAGGTTTGTCCAGTTTCTCTTCACTAAGAGTGTACAGCTGTTGTATTTGTATAACATCAAATAACTCCTCAGATTGTGTCTCGTCATCTTTAAACTGAGTAGAATATAAAGACTTATAGTACTTGCTAAATGTGTGAGTTATATTTTTAGGCTTCATTACTTTATCTGCAGTTGCACTGGTAATTTCTGTTATTGCGTTGCAGTCTTCCTGCTTGTGGATTGCTGAGCTAAGATCTTATTAGCCTTCTCTCCATGTTCACCGTAATGATGTTATGATTTAAAGATGACTTGTTTAGGTTCTCTAGTTATCAAGAGGTTAAATTCTGATTGGAGAGCCTGTCTTGTCCTTTGAAGTACCTCATTTGGAGAGATGGGATATTTTTGATTTATTCTGGAGATTGTAGTGGTCTTACCTTGTTAATTCTGGTATTTCTCAGTTTTATTAGACTCCACAACTTAAGGATCTTGAGTGTTTGACTGAGTGCAGACTTTACATAACGTAAACCTTCAAATGTTTTACATAAGCTTTAATATTTTATCACAAAGGACAGTAAGGTTGTCCAATGGTGGCATCTGCTGAATCTCAGATCCACTGTCCTCCATTCACTTTCCATGTTGAATTTACTTCTTCCAGTGTCTCAATGGGTTTCTTCCAGTGATTCCAGATTTTCCACCACAACCTCACATTTCAGTTTGGCTAATTGGCAGAAACCTCAAATTGGCTTCCATTGTGATCACTAGTGTAGCTCTGACCCTGGAATGAGCTGGCAGACTGTCTATGGTAGCATAATGTCCGATGCCCAGTTCTACCAGGAATCATTTATGTGAAAGTTCTCATCCAGCAGAAACAGAACTCTTCACACACATTTCTGTGCCCAGACAGACCAAACTTATCCAATCTAATTTATTTAACATAGACTCACATTAAACAGACCAACAGCATCGAGTGTAGTAAAGTACTAAACACAGCCGGTCCAGACCATTGGGGTGTGTCTTTAGTTCAAAGAAAGTAGGCGGGCACAATGTGTCACTCAACACTGTGTAGTCCAATCCAGACACAGAGGTGACAGCTGAAGTATTAGAAGTGAAAGAGAGCCAACCTCACAGACCGACCTTCACTTAGGTTTTTGTCAGCGTTTCTCAACCTTTAAGTATTTGCGCCCCTCTAAAGTTTCTTTGAAACCCTAATAAAATTTATTCCTATATTTTTTGCTCCCGATACACCGCTATGAGTTTAAAATTTCCCTACAAACAGAAAAATTACGCCACATATGGCAATATTCACACCCCCTTTTTTGTTACTTCAGGGACGCGCCCTACAGTTTGAGAACTGCTGGTTTATGGTTCTACACTCCTCTGCTTTTGCTGTTTCCTCCTAGAATTCCTGCTTATTACTGATTCATGAAATCCACTCTCTACATCCATGATGACTGTGACATTTTTCAGCCAGGATTCCTTCCACTAGATGTTGTTCAAAGTCCTGGTTCATGTCTTTTTTGTTTATTTGTTTATGTTAATGTTGATTTCGTTGAGTATGTGCTTTATTCTTTGTATTTGATTTTATCTGTAAGCTGCCTTTGTTATGTTCCATGTGGTTTGTGTGTGGCTCACCAAGAGGGGGACCATCTGCCAATCACCGCAAATCACCTTTCCTTTTTGCCCTATAAATCCAGTGAATGTGCTCTGCAAGATTGTCGAGTTCTTGTGTAATTTTAGCTGTGCCTTATGCTTTTGTGATTTTCTGGATTGTTCAGTCTGTGCTTTGTTTTTCAACCTCTCTCTTTGGATTCTGTTTGGAAACTTTGTTTGCTTTGGATTGGCTTGTTTGGCTAAAAAGAGTGTCTGTGTATTTGGAATACAACTTTATGAAGAATAAATCTTTAATTATATAAAGACTCTATTAGGGTTATTTTCTATCTATCTATCTATCTATCTATCTATCTATCTATCTATCTATCT
>JANRMT010062807.1:9914347-9927141 GCA_026402145.1 Polypterus bichir lapradei
CTATCTATCTATCTATCTATCTATCTATCTATCTATCTATCTATCTAATTTCCTCAGTCTTATGTGTGGCATAGGCTGAACTTCTGATCACTTTGTCACTTCTGCTCCTCAGCTTTTTACCAAACTCTTTAAATTGTTCTGCAGTACTGGTGGTCTGATCCATCCACTTGTAATTGTTCACTTAGTACTGGACACATGTGACAATGACAACTGGATCCTTCCTTCCCTACTCCAGCCAGGAGCCTATCCCCCCAACCAGGGAGGTTTTCCACATGTGTACCAAAAGGCAAAACAGTATATGAGACTCTCTGTATCTGGAGTAAAGCTTCATCTAAATTTCCTAATAAATTAATCTCATATTATCATTTCTTCCTCATTCTAGTGGCTGGTCAGGAGAGGACCTTTTAGGTCTTCTCATCCTTGCCTTCTATCGCAGAGTTATGTGAGTCACTGTCCAGATGTGCAAAGTTCTGAAAACAGCAGAACACCTCCAGCTTTGAGGTTGGTGATTCTGGAGAGCAGGCACCTTTTGCATCACATTTACTTCCCACATAGTAACACACAGCCAGGTGTCATCATAAAAGTATGAGTCATAGTTACAATAGCAAATTCATTAGTAATAATGCAAAGTTCATAAATGAAGTAGAAATAAATCAAACATGGAAATAAAGACTCACAATTCTGAGCTTTGCAATGAAAAAGAGATGGAAGAAGGTAAGTACGCAAAGAGTTCATGAAATTAAAGGAAATCTGAAGCCCCCTAACCAACACCTAGACCCTTTTGTTTAATATCTCCATCTCACATGTCTGACACGGTGACATCTGACACCTTAAACTAGAATACAACTAATATACACAAGTCTCTGGTCCAGACATACTTTTATTTAAACACAATTACCTTCTAACACACAAGTTAACTCCTCTTTACAAATACTTCTCCTTCTTCTTCTTTACTCCTGATGAGTGTTGTCCTACTCCACTCCTGACCTCAGGCTGAGCAGGAGATGCCATTTTTAACAGCAGACTTTTATATAAACTCGCAGGTCAAATGGAGTCCTCCATTTAAATTAGTCCTAAGACTATCAATCAATCAATCAACATTTATTTATATACCACATATTCATACAAAAAATGTAGATCAAAGTGCTTTACAAAATTAATAGAAAAATAGAAGACACAATAAAGAATAAACATAGGTCAACATTAATTAACATAGAATAAGTATAGTCCGATGGCCAGGGTGGACAGAAAAAGCAAAAAAAAAACTCCAAAGGCTGGAGAAAAAAAATAAAATCTGTAGGGGTTCCAGACCAAGAGACCGCCCAGTCCCCTCTGGGCAATCTACCTAACATAAGTCAAACAGTCCTCTTTGTATTTAGGGTTCTCATGGAAGGACCTGATGATGATGGTCACGTAGACTTCTGGCTTTCAGTCCATCAATGTTGGTGCATCATGATGCTTTGAGTAGGTGGTGGTGGCACAGGCCACCACCACAAAGAAACCGGAAAAAGAAACAGAAGAGAGAGTAGGGTTCAGTACGGATTTTAGAGCCACTATGAATAGTTATTATGATGAATTGAACATACAGAGTATCAGGATTAAGTTAAAGTGAAGTTAAGAGAAAGCCATGTTAAAGTAATGTGTTTTCAGCAGTGTTTTAAAGTGCTCTACTGTATCAGCCTGGCGAATTCCTATTGGCAGGCTATTCCAGATTTTAGGTGCATAACAGCAGAAGGCCGCCTCACCACTTCTTTTAAGTTTAGCTTTTGGAATTGTAAGGAGACACTCATTTGATGATCTAAGGTTACGATTTGGAATTTAAGGTGTCAGACATTCCGATATATAAGATGGAGTGAGATTATTTAAGGCTTTATAAATCATAAGCAGTATTTTAAAGTCAATCCTGAATGACACAGGTAACCAGTGTAGTGACATTAAAACTGGAGAGATGAGTTCGGATTTTCTTTTCCCAGTTAGGATTCTAGCAGCTGCATTCTGCACTCGTTGCAAGTGATTTATGTCTTTTTTGGGTAGTCCTGATAGGAGTGCGTTACAGTAATCTAGTCTACTGAAAACAAAAGCGTGAATTAATTTCTCAGCATCTTTCAATGATATAAGAGGTCTAACTTTTGCTATGTTTCTTAAGTGAAAAAATGCTGTCCTAGTGGTCTGATGAATATGCGATTTAAAATTCAGATTACAGTCAACGGTTACCCCTAAATTTTTTGCTTCCGTCTTAACTTTTAACCCTAGTGCATCAAGTTTATTTCTGATAACCTCATTGAATCCATTATTGCCAATTACTAAAATTTCAGTTTTCTCTTTATTTAGTTTGAGAAAATTACTATTCATCCATTCAGAAATACCAGTAAGACATTGTGTTAGTGTATTGAAAGAGTCGGAGTCATCAGGTGCTATTGATAAGTACAGCTGTGTGTCATCAGCATAGCTGTGGTAACTCACGTTGTAACCTGAGATAATCTGACCTAACGGAAGCATATAGATTGAGAAAAGCAGCGGACCCAGGATAGAGCCTTGTGTATCATAAGACAGTAGAGGTGTCCCCAGCAGCTGCTGCCAATGGATCTCAAGATCCTTCTCAAGGAAACATTTTATGACTGCGCATCTGCAGTTTCCTTAATAGAAGCATCAGCAGAGTGATGATATTACTCGGCATAATGGAGGGAATATATTGTATGGGAGGCAGTCTGCAACTGACCTTCCATCTGCAGATAAAGTACCACCAGTCACTCCAGCCAATTCAAACTGTCCTTCACAACATCAAAATAACAACAAATGTGCCTCATGATTGGTTATTCTTATCAGGTGACTCAATTCTAAATCTTTATCCTATTTATTCAGATGTCTGTGGTAAGAGAGGTGGAAGAAAATGAAAAAAGCTTCACTGCTCTGATACGGTGCATTGAGGAAGCCCACAGGAAACTGACTGAGAGAATCAGAGAACAAGAAAAGAAGGAAATGGAGAAGGCTGAAGGAGTCATGGAGCAAATGGAGAAGGAGATTGATGAGCTGAAGAGGAGAGAAGCTGAGCTGAAGGAGCTTTCAGAGACCAAGGACCATCTCCACTTCCTACAGGTGAGAGTGACACTTCACAGGGAGTCTGATCAGACTGGGGTGTGTGGGAACTGAGAATATTTAGAGAGAAATTTAAAAGATGTGAGGAGTTTGTACAACATGACAAGAACAGGCCATTAAATCCAACACAGATAATCTTTTCATATTTCCTTAATATTTCAAATATTCTTTTTACAAATATCTCAAAGTTGTTTACTTCATGTACATGACAGACTGATGAATCTACAGCTGTCTGTGTGAAAAAGTGATTTTTTTATGAAGTGTAAAAGTTGACGTCTAATAAAGGATGGTGCCAACTCTTCTGACAGGCCACCTTCTGATGTCTCCATCCTTAAACTGATGAGATTCAAATCCTTCAGAATTTCCTCAGAGCTTAAACCCCACAGTCCAGTCTCGTCTCTCATCTCCCATCTTTCTCGTATGCTTTTCTCTCACAATCCACACAATAGTCCTGATGTCGACTGTGTTTCACTGACGTTATGGAGATTCTCTTCTTGATTTACACTCCACACGTGGTGGTTGCTAAATAACTCAGCTTGCCGTATCTTTCTCTCATTTGTGTGGTTGATGATGATGATGAAGACACAAAGACTCCCAGTATTTCCTCATAAGTCACACTTCTGAGATGCAGACCTTCAATTGTATAATCATATTAAAGAGCTTTCTCCCTACATGTGTTAGTCTTTACATTTAATTTAATTTAATTAAGTTTGTCTCAGAACCATAAAAAGCAGAATGCCTTGTTTTGTGTGTCAAGCCAATTCTGGACCCACCTGACCCCTCAGGCCCTTTATCTTGACTTTCGGCTCATGGAGTCTTGTGTGAAAAGCTCATTGATAGTTAAGGTTGATAATCTCTAATGCTCCACTACACTCCACCAAATATTCTCTCCTAAATAACCAACAAGTCAATGACAGGCGTTCTCACCATCTAAACCCACGCTGACTGCCCACCACACTGATCCTTAATTCAGAAGAGCCCCCTCTTATCAGCATTACTTTCCTTTTAATGTCTCCTTTCTGAAATCTCGTCCTCTCTTCTCTCCTGATGCAGAGATTCTCCTCTCGCTTTGTGCTTCCTGCTGATGGAGACTCGCTGAGCTTCACTGTCATCGCTGATTTCTCATCTGAGGACCTGAGAAAGGAGCTGTCAGGTCTGACAAAGAGTCTGGAGAAGATCAGCCAGGGGGTCATCATGACAAGGACTCCATCAGGTACAGCGTCTGGTGACATTGTGTTTGTTATTGAAGTCCATTAGGAGGACCAGAGTGACAATAAGAGGACACTGAAGAAGGCCTGCTTATTAACATTTATCTGCCATCCTTTGCTGTTTATTATTCTTTACTATATAGCGCCTTTCACTTTGATTAGCTGAGTGATAACAAACTCTCTAAATAATCAGCTGTGTTTAATCAGATGATTTGGATTTTTAACTTGAAATGTTCTACTCCTTATACTTACTCCACGTATTCTCTTAAAAAGTCATTTTTGCACTTAACTTTGGGATTCTTTTTATTTCCTTTGCTTTGCTCACCTTAAGATTAATGAACAGAAATGTGTTTTAAATGGCTAAGCCGTTTCAGAGCACAAATGAATTGTTTATTTGAGAACAGAGAAGACGTTAATGGAATCAAATTGAGCTCAGCGTCAGTGCTTTATAACATCAGAACATCTCAATCTGCTCCTGCTGTCTTCGCTGTCCATTACATTCTGCTGGATGGAGTCCTCGTTAAAAGTTCACGTTCATCCATTTTGAGCTGTGCTCCCCCTGGGCTCTCGTGTTTTATATTCCTGCTGTTGTTTGCTCAGAAGTCGTGTCTCCTGCTGACATTTAAAAGGATTTTACACACCAAAAGCATTTTATTTGACATATTTCAGTGGTGAAGATAAGCAAATTGCAGGACTGCGTCAGAACTCTGACTACTTGAGGACCACCTGAACATTTCAGTGAGTGCAGCCTCAGAGTAAAACACACTTTATAAATTATGAATTACGCAAGTTTACACATAAAGACAGGGATTTGTTTAAACACAAACTAAGGTCAAGCAGCCAAGAGCACAGGGTTAATCCTGGCCGTCCACCACATTAGACATTTACTGTATGTGTGTATTGTGAAAATAAGCAGAGAGAGTGGGCACAAAGAGTTGGGGTACCACCCGGAAATACCCCGTTTAATGATGAAGATGAAATAAAAAGCACAAAGACGGAGCACAATGATGACGTCTGCTGCAATCAAAGGCTGTCAAGTTAAAGTCACTTGTGAGTCGGAGGTCCGTCTTCCTCAGTCACAGATCTGTAATGAACACCCACTTCTGGTGACATTTTATAGTGGTGTCACTGAAGAGGTGGAGCTTAATTAGCGGGCTGTGGAAGTGACGTCACTCTTCTTGTGGCCTGTGAACTCACTGAAGTGATGACATTAGCAGGAGCAGCACCCTCTCGACTCGGTGGGATTTCTTAACTAGATGGAGCCCTGAAGATGTGAAGAACTGTACCTGCTTGTCAATATTTCTAAAATACAGTATATTTATGAGAGTGTATGTCAGGACAAATATCAAGCCATGGGGTTCAAGGGACCCTCTGTAGACCTCTGTGATCAAATTGTGGTGAGGAGTAGAGCAGAGCAAAGAGATAAAGCCATTTGTAAAGCTTTGATTGTTGCCAGGAGCACAGCGGCCTCAAGAATTGTGAAATGGAAGATGATTGGAACCACCAGGACACTTTCAAGAGATGGCCAGTCTGAGAAACTGGAAAGGTAGGGCCTTAGCCAGGGACGTGACCAAAAACCTAATGGTCACTACAACAGAACTTCAGAAGTCATCTGCTGAGATGAGAGGAACTGTAGGAGGGACGGCCATCTCAGCAGCGCTCCGCAAATGAAGCGTTTATGGTGGAGTGGCCAGGCAGAAGATACTCTCGAGTAAAAGACAAATGACAGCCTGAGAGCATCAAGGGAAAGATTCAAAGATCTGATGAGACAAACATTGAACTCTTTAGACAGAAGACCAAGCAGGATGTCTGGAGAGGACCAGGCGCTGCTCATCACCTGCCTAATGCCATATCTACAGTGAAGATGGTGGTGACAGCATCAGGCTATGGGGACAGAGTGACAGGTCAGAACTGAGAGGAGGAGAAGTGCAGTCAAATACAGAGAGGACCTGAATGAAGTGTCTGAATTCTTCTAGGAAGGAGACGTTTCAGTTTTGATTTGTAATAAATGTGCAGACCTTCCTAAAGACCTGAGCACACTTTGTCATTATGATTACTGAGTGTAGACTGATGAGCACAAAAGGCACATTAATCATTTAAAATTAAATCAACAACACAGTAAAGTGTGCAGAAAGTGAGGAGTTCTCTATACTCTCTGACTCCCTGTATATTTATTATTAATATGAATATTCAAATCGACATTTGGCGTAATTTACCAGCCCTTATATATCTTATAAATGTTTTATTTGAACTCCTCTGCATTTGTAATCTGTGTTTAAGAACTAAACTAAGATCCCACAATGCCATCTTCTCAGTTTCCATTCTTCTTCTCTTTTCTTTTTATTTTCAGCACATGAAGCTCCAGTTTTCGCCCTCCAGCCTCCTGAACCTCAGAGCAGAGACGACTTTTTAAAATGTGAGTTTGTGTTTTGACTGAATGGATCATCACAATAAAAATCATTGAAGTTTTAATAGAGCAGGACAGGCTTAGGATATGAAAGTCTGAGTGTTGTTTGACTGAGGGGCTGAGAGTGATGGGGGTCCTGTGATCGGTGCATTATGGGATAGAGAGACCCAGGCAGAGAATCACCAAAGCCATCTGTTGACCCCAAGTCTTGATGTGTCCAGAAATGTTTAAAAAGAAAATAAAACCCACGTCATGGGGTGCACTTACTTTATCACACAACTGTATATTCAGACACAGTATTAGTTTAAAAATGAAGCACAATTGTATGTGAAATAAGTTAAAGATGACAAAAGTCCTCGTCATCCTCCATTCTTTACTCCACAGAGCAGACACTTTGCTTTGAGTTCTCGACTTCACAAATTTTAAACATTAAAACAAATGAAAATAGCAGAGAAAATTATTGGGGGTCCTTAGAAGTTCAAAGACCCCACTGGACTGTCGTGACATCTCAAGCTGGCTGATTCCTGAAATGAGTGTCACCGTGGTCTTCAGTAACTCAGTCAAGTCCTCACTCTGCTGTGTTGTGTCCTTATGTGCCTCTCACTGAATGAGGATAAGAGAAGAGGAGGAGATGAAGAAGGTCACAGCCAAGGTTGGCCAAGGTGAAGACTACAAGACCACCTCCACAGAGCTTCATGTTCCAGTGAGCACAGTTGCTAATATACTCAAGATGTTTGAGGGTCCACGGGACTGTAGCCCACCTCCCTGATGAAACCACCAGAGTAAAGCTGACCTCAGATTGAACAGAAGGAGAGTTTAAATGGAGGGGAAAATCAAGTGTGGTGTGGTGGTGTAGACTTTGCAGTTCAAACCCTGAGGTTGTGGGTCAAATCCCACTAATGACACCACTGTGTGACCTCAGCAAGTCACGTCACCTGCCTGGGCTCTGATTGGACAAATAAATGAAAAGAAAACAATGGAATCTGAGATGATGGGAGTTACCTTGGATAAGAATGACAGTCAAATAATAAAAAGAGATGACAGGAAACTTACTAAAGAAAGAAAGAGAGAGACAATGACAGATGAGAAAGGCACTATAAGATAGATAGATAGATAGATAGATAGATAGATAGATAGATAGATAGATAGATAGATAGATTAAAAATAGCAAGTGCTGATTGCAGCTTTTATGTAAATAATTTATGTGGTTCTGATGTGTGACAGTTGATTGATTTTAAATTAAAGAGGTGGACTGTGATAATAAAACATGTCACTTAATAAAGCCAGCGGTCAGTGTGGACAGTCCATCAGAACTCTGACCTCAATGGTGACCTTATGTTGTTTATCATTATTTCTGACGACTGAGATGACTTTCAAATGACTGACTTGCCTGCCTTTCTCTGTGTTGTCTTTTTATAATTTAATTTTTAATCCCCACAGATTCTGTCCAATCAGATGAGCTCTTTACTATTAGTGTCTTTTCAGCGCAGCTCCTGATTGGTTCTTGTTAATTGTCTGTGTTGTGCACCACCCCCAGTCCTGTTACACACTCCCAGATTTCCTCACTCGTTTTCTTTTCTCTCCTTTCAGACTTCTGTCCCCTCACACTGGACATCAACACGGCAAACAGAGAGCTCCACCTGTCTAAAGAGTACAAGAAGGTGACACGTGAGGGGACAAAAAATGAATATCCTGATCATCCTAACAGATTTGATCGCTGCACCCAAGTTCTGTGCAGAGAGGCTCTGACTGGGATTCGCAGTTACTGGGAGGTGGAGTGCAGTGGAGACGTCATGATGATTGGAGTCGCATATAAAGGACTGAGCAGGAAAGGAGGGAGCAGGGAGTGCGGCCTTGGAAACAACGACAAGTCCTGGTGTTTGTGGTGGTCTCATTCCCAGTACTCTGTGCGTCACAATAACAAGTGGAGTAAAATCAGCGCCCCCTACAGCCCCAGAATAGGTGTGTATCTGGACTGGCCTGCTGGCTCTCTGTCATTTTATAGCGTCTCACACACAATGACCCTCCTGCACAGGTTCAACACCTCCTTCACTGAGCCCCTCTATCCAGGGTTTGGGTTTGGACTTAACTCCAGTGTAACAATCTGCCATCTCACACCATGTGACCACTGACCAGTACCCTTCACTTGTCACTTGTTGTCCCCAAATGCTCAGGTGTCTTTGTGTTTGCAGTTTGGGGTCAAAATTAATTTTCCACTATAGGTGGGGGGGCAACACCTCTGAGAGTGAATTTGTTGATGAGAATACGGGGTGAGTGCGGCTGTCAGGGTCTCCATTATTATTGGGTCTGAGTAGCCAATCAGGTGTGTGTCATAGTGAGGGACGGTGACACCTCAGACCTACAAGTACCAGTCTGACCAGCAGGGGTCACTGTTGATTCACAGCCTCATGTCCTGCAGGCTGACACCCTAACTGCTGTGTCCTCTGAGTGTCACTGAATGTCACCTGTCAGTCAGTCTATATAGCGCCTGTCAGTAGTGCTGCTCCAGCAGGATCACATGCCTGTCTCAGTATCCAGAGTCTCATTCCAGTGACTATTTAGGAGCACAAAGTGACAGAAGTGACAGGAGTGCTGACTTCTGAACAGACATTGTCTGCCCCTCTATTAGTTACTCTGGTGGTCTGTCACCTCTGAATGAATTCACTGTGAATGTCTAAAGACGAGGACTCACCGCTCAGTCACATGTCAGCCATACTGATGGAGTCTGGTGTTTTACTGAGTCACTTGGTGTCACGTTAGACATTTAACTGCACCTCCTCCTTGTTGTACCCACTGTCACCCAACCTCAAGGAGACGAGTCAGCTGACTGACTTCACCTTCACTTTCGGTGTTCAAAGTGACAACCAGATGTGACACTTGGGGACTCTTTTATCTGTCCACTGACACACACATTCCCAGAATTCATTTACAATTCCCTCAGGACCCCTCAAGGAGCGGCGTGTCACCTGACGTCAGTCTGTGTGAAGAAGTCAATGAAGGCCCAGGCTGACAGCCCCCCCACTGTGTATTACAGGCCTCACCAGCAGATGGCGACTATGACTTCTAAATATGTCATCTTCATGGAGCCTGAGGAGTTAAAAGGAAGAGGAGAAGGTGAATAAACAGTGAGGGGTGAGAATGATAGAGAAGAGAGTCAGGGTGATAAAGGGTGAGATGAGTGACCTGAGACAGAGTGAGTCAGACGAGTGTGTCACTTGTGTGTTTGTCAGTTTTGTTCTCCCTCTGATTTTCTCCTCTTTGACTCGTCACACACTGGTGGCCATCCTGTGATCACAGATTGTATTCCTTGTTGATCAAATCCGTATCTCGATGTGTGACTGACGTCTGATTCTTTAAGCACTCGCTCATCAGACAGGTTGTCCCCCGATGAGCTCTTCACTGCTGACCTAAGCCCTGCTGCCCTCTTATCTCTCCTGTCACCTCGGCCATTGCTTCAGTCCCTGCTGTTTCACCTCATAAAGCCACTGGTCTGTCTGGTCACTCAGGTCCTCGTCACAGCTGCACACTGGCAGTCGTTCAAACTCTACAGGCTGACAGCCATGTTGTCCTGTCGTCTGATGTTTGTGTTGGTTGAGGTCGTCTCCTGCTGACCTTGGGGGCTTTTAGAGCTCAGGATTAATGAAATGGAAATGTCAGTCAGCTGGGTGGGCAGGTGGGCACATTCAGGGCAAAATGTCACTTAAAAGTCGATGAGCACACTGGACACATCGCCAGTCACTGATAATCAACTCCACGTCAGCTCCTGTGGCCCTCATCATGTGCTGTCAACTCAGACGCTGGTCATGTGACTTGCACCTTAGTGACATTCCTGGGACTTTCAGGGCTGTGACATCAGCTGATTCTTCAGGAGCCAAACTGCTCCCTCTTGTGGCCTCTCTGCATATTAAACACACGAGAAGTTAGGATGTGAAGTGTTTGGTGAGATCTGAAAAATATTCAGAATATTGACATGACCTTGAAGGACAGTTTGGTTTTATAATAATTAATGTGCAAAAGAAAACTTATTTTAGATTAATCTTTAGTTAATTATGATTAGGTGTTACATTCACAGAGATAAATGGCCTGTTAATGCTTCACAGTTTGTAAAATTTGAATTGCTTTTTAATATAAAAAGATCAAAACACACACAAAAAAAATAGGGATGACTGTTATTTGTCAAACCTGTTCGTTTGGTAACTTTTGATTTGTAAATTCCGCTGATCATATCTCATATTTTCCATGTTCTGATGATATTAAGACATCTTGTTTATGATTAATCCTCTTTAATAAAAGGACAAGTGTCTGTGTGTCTGTCTGTGTATCTGTCCAGTCACTTTGTCTCTGTCTTTCCAACAGATGGCACCTCACAAACATTAGCACAGCTTTTATGACTCCCATGCTAATCAATATCATCGAGTTACAGAGCCACAGCACCAGACGTCACCTCTGATATCGGCCAGCAGTTTAATGACAGAATGTGTGTTAGGGTGAGTGTGATTAGTGGGCACCATACCAGCCTGTAAACCTCCCAGCTGGCACACAACTGCTGGTCCAGACCTGCGGCAGTTTGTTGTGCTTCAGCTCTGCCAATAGAATGGCACATAACAGAGAAATAAGCATTGCATTTGTCATTCCAACAGATGGCACATCACAAACATTTGTATTAATGCACTGTACTACTACAAACATTTGTGATGCACCATCTGTTGGAATGATAATTGCAATTCATTTCATTGCTACATGCATTTCAAAATACATTCCCACAGATGGTGCACTGCAAACATTAACACTGAGATCTACGTTGATTACTTAGAATTCAACCCATCTTAGTCATGCAGCACAGCTAGTTTTGTAATAAAGAGCAAAAAGTTATAAAAAATATATTTAATTTTTAAGAAAATGGAGAATGCAGCAACAAATATGGTGATGTCTTTTTAATGTGTTATTCTTCTGTTTGCAGCAGTGAAGCTCATTATTGAGGCAGATGAGCATTGCTCCCCTGTCTGAGTGTTTGTGTCCTGCTGTGTGTGTTTGTCCCCGTGTGTGTTCATGTGACACATGACAGTCTGCTGTGACGAGGTGAGTGGTCTCTGTGACTCCAGTCTGACCCCACACTTTCCACACTGAAGAAAGAATAACATCAATTCAACTTAAAATAATGAAGGTAATGATTCACACTTAATATTTTCAATCTGAACCAATATAATTCTTTTTATTTTACTGAACCCACAATTTTTTATTTGAGGCAAATCATTTAGAGTTATTGGGTGCAATTCACTTGTTTAATACTGAAATAAATCTATTTTTTAAGTTATTACAATTTAAAATGTTTTATTGGTTGTAACCTGTTTTTATCCTATTAGAAATATTATGGACACAACACATTCCAATGCTGTACTTTTTACATTCATTTAAAAATCTAGTGCAAATACACAAGCATTTTGCATTGTAAATCATAAATATACAACAAAACATTATTACATGTTTCTACAGCTTTCTTGAAAGTATGTTTTATTATGAGTTCTTATACTTAAAATTAACAGTTGAGAAACAGAGTTACTTACCAGAAATCCTCCGTTATAAAAGTCTGCTGCTGAAAATGACCAGACCTGGATAGCCACGTCCTCTCCACTTAGGAAAGTATTCTTCTTGTTGGAAAGCCAGCACGCTGGAAAGTCCGACCGGAAGAAAATACAAAGGGCTCCTCTGACACAGCACACGATGTTAGGTTAACTGAAATAGTATTTTTATGTTGATTCCCTGCACCAAAACTTATTTTGGAACAAACTTTGATTGAGATCTGAAACCAAATATTTCAAGCTACAACACTAAATGACTAATCTTAAGTTGCTTGAAAGAAAAAATGTATGTTGATTGAAAAACATCAATTTTATACTTTTTTCAGTGAATATCAGCTGCTAATAAATCCTGACATTAAACTTTATTAGGTACGCCACTTAAACACTTTTAGTTTTATCCCACCATAATGTTCAAGTGATGGCTGCTTGCATTCTGTACACGCTGTTAGATAGATAGATAGATAGATAGATAGATAGATAGATAGATAGATAGATAGATAGATA
>JANRMT010062807.1:9927151-9942751 GCA_026402145.1 Polypterus bichir lapradei
ATAGATAGATAGATAGATAGATAGATAGATAGATAGATAGATAGATACTTTATTAATCCCAAGGGGAAATTCACAATGATATTATATGAGGAGTCAAAGCTGCTGTAATTCTGCTAAGATGTGGATTAGCAATAAGAAGAGACGGCTACTTCAGTCACCTCTCGAAGGGCAGCTGCTGATATTCAGACTCGCTTCAATCAACACCAAGTGTGCATCGCTTTATTGGATGATAAATTGGACTGGACTGCCAATACTGATGCTCTGTGTAAGAGATGACAGAGCCGACTATACTTCCTTAGAAGGCTGGCGTCCTTCAACATCTGCAATAAGATGCTGCAGATGTTCTATCAGACGGTTGTGGCGAGCGCCTTCTTCTACACGGTGGTGTGCTGGGGAGGCAGCGTAAAGAAGAAGGACGCCTCACGCCTGGACAAACTGGTGAGGAAGGCAGGCTCTATTGTAGGCACGGAGCTGGACAGTTTGACATCCGTGGCAGAGCGACGGGCGCTGAGCAGACTCCTGTCAATCACGGAGAATCCACTGCATCTACTGAACAGGATCATCTCCAGGCAGAGGAGCAGCTTCAGAGACAGACTGAGGAGACCCCACACTATGCGACTCTTCAATTCCACCTGGGGTGGGGGGTAAATGTTAACATTACACAAAGATATTGTCCGTTTTACCAGCATGTTTATTACTCTTTAATTTAATTTAATATTATTTTTTATCAGTATGCTGCAGCTGGAGTGTGTGAATTTCCCCTTGGGATTAATTAAGAATCTATCTATCTATCAGTCTATCTCAGGGGTCCTCAATCACGGTCCTGGAGAGCCGCAGTGGCTGCAGGTTTTTGCTCCAACCCAGTTGCTTAATAAAAAGCACTTATTGCTAAAGTAACACTTCTGCTTCACTTTAGTGATTTTGAGCCCTTATTGCTTAATTTTGTCTTAAACAGCTATTTTAATTGCTCCTTATTATCAATAACATGCAAATGACAAGAGAGAGCAGCATTTCTCCATTTAGCTTATTTACATTTACACCTGTGTGCATTTATCTGCACTATTGGGTTTAATTAAATACTTGGAAGAAAAATGAAGAGAAAAAAGTGAAGGACTGAGAATTACTCGTCCATTTTAGCCTTCAAATCATTTGCATGATAGAAAGGGAAAGAAAATCTAGGATATGAGAATGACCTGACATAGCAGAGTTAATTTAATTTCATAGCTTGTTAGTGCTTTATTGGCAAGAATTGCTTTCTAATTAAGCAACCAGGTCAGAACAAAAACCTGCAGCCACTGCGGCTCTCCAGGACTGTGATTGAGGACCCCTGGTCTATCTCTCTGCAGCCCGTATCCTACACCCTGGAGCTCCAAGTAGGTGGCGTTGACTCCATTGGGCGCCAATTGGGAGGAACTTGGAGTTCAAAACACTATTTGGCAGGCAATTACCACTATGCCCACTAGAGGGGGTGTATCGTCATATTAGTTAAACCTGATCGTAATAATGAGGTAGCAAGTCATATAATTATGAGGTTATAAGTCATATTAATGTAATAATAACGATCAAGTGCCAGTGACCTGCTATTACTATTAACAGACTTGCATTTAATTTGGTTCTGCTTCTTTAGCAACGTGAGACTCGCAGACAGATTAACTGGATTCAATTAACACATTTTGGGGGTTGTGTTAAGAAGTGAGAAGTCAATTAAAATGACACATTTTATTGGCTAACTAAAAAATTACAATATGCAAGCTTTCGAAGCAACTCCGGCCCATTCTTCAGGAGAGATGTAATCAAAAAAAAAAAAATTCGCAGAGATTTAAACGCGATATCGGCGATTATTGAGCAGCTGAAGTTCTTACAGATTTTCGCCACTCGTCCAGCTCAAGCGCTCCTTCTTGCTCAGCCGACTTTCTCTTCCCTAGCCATCCCATAATATTCACAGACACTCCCTCTGTAGATGTCGCTCTCTCCTCGGTGTCTCCATCATTGATGTTCTCCTTGATCGTTTCTCGGCGCTCCTTAAATCTCCCGAGTGTGCGCACATAACCGTGGACTGTCTCAGCCCGTCTTGTGTTAATCGCGGACACTTTGAGATCGCAGCACCGACTGAGCCTCGACTGAAAGCAGACGGCTATTCACGTGAGGCTCACTCCGCTAAGTCTCAGTGTGACACGCGCGCTTCACGGAATGCCCGACTGGTTTAGTCCGGTGCTGCGCTTTGAGATCAGCGGGAACGCGCACTGCAGTGAGGTGGGGGGTGAAGGCTGAGCGCAGGTTTGGTCCTCACGTTGAACGGCACCTTCAGGTTATTACAATTGACCCGGGCAGGTTATGAGATCGAAGGTGACTTTGACTTCTGTTAGAAAGAAAGAAAGAAAGAAAGAAAGAAAGAAAGAAAGAAAGAAACCTGCTCAATCAAATAGCGTGTCTTGAGGAGCTTCTCCTGGCAGCCCAGACAGGAAGACTGGAGTTCAGTAACTCTGTAGCTCTGAGTCACATCATGAGATGTTATTGGCTTTATTAAGGTTTTAAACATCATTTTGAATTTCCCAGTTTGATTGTAAACTTACTGACTTGTTAATGTCAGACGTAAAGAAATTCTTTATGCAGAGAGTGATGTGAAGTGCAACTTACATACAAGAACAGACTTCATGCACTTTAAAAAAAGGACAAGTGTCTGTCCAGCTGCTATGTCTCTGTCATTCCAACAGATGGCACAAATGGAGAATCAAAAATATTTGTAGTAGTAAAATGACACACCATCTGTTGGAATGAAAAATGCAATGTATTTTATTTCTACAAATGTCAGTAATGACAAAAGGCAATATATAATAAACAGAACACATGAACTGAGCTAAACTGACGAACAGTGCAGCAGAAGAAAAGGAGTTTGTGGACGTAACCAGTGGCTGATTTTTAACCCACCAATGAGGAGCGATTGTCACAATGTGAAGGTCTGTAATAATCAGGGTGGAGGTGAGGACTGTTGGAATGCAGCAGCGATGTGCTGTGCCACCATGCCGCCTCTCAATTTAAGTGTAATATCTTTAAATGCAGTGGACTGACAAAGTCTTCAGACTCTTTCTGCACACTTTGTTGTGGATTACGTTTTTCATGGATGAATTTCCCATTTTTGCTCATGGAATCAATATTTAATAACTCATCATGATAAAGTGAACGTGTTAACAGAAAGGTTAATAAATTTATTAAAAATCACAAATTAAACTCTCTCTCTCCTAGTCATATTTAGACTCGTTCTTGTGTGACTCTGAACTGCACTCTGGTCCATCCTGTCACCTTGAGACGTGACCAGAACTGCTCTGGAGTCCACCACTGCATTGAGTGGCCATCGTTTAGAAAGTCAGCTGTGTTTCTGATTCTAGAAGGTCCTATAAATCACACTGCATGAGGTCCAAAAAACTCTCTGTAGACCTCCACCAAGATCACATTCGGCTAAGATGGAGATCAGGGCGATGGGATCAAACCACTTCTAACACTTATGAGTGTCCTCAGGAGCACAGTGGCTTCAGAAATGGAGACACAGAAGTCCTTTAGGGCCACCAGGACTCTTCTTAGAGTTGGCTGTCTCACCAAACTGAGTTACTGGACAAGAAGGGTCTTGGGTCAGGGAGGTGACTGAGAACCCAATGGTCACTCTAAGAGAGCTTCAGAAGTCCTCCGCTGAGATAGGAGACTCTATCTGAAGGATAACCATCTCAGCAGGACCCCATCAGTCAGGTGTTCATGGTGGAGTGTTTAATGGAAAGCACTCTGAGAACATGAAGAGACACTCTGGTGTGATGAGACTCACTGACCAAGCGCAGGTGCTGCTCATCATCTGTCACCAGCCAGACCTGCAATCTCTCATTCATCGACATCCACACCTTCACCTCCATCAGTAGATGGTTCTTCATCACCTCCTTCACAGATATTTGGAGCCTTCCCATTATCATCATCAGCTGGCTCTTTTCTACTCCTGCATTCCTCACCAACAGCCTTAATGCCAGTCATAGATAATGGACGATATCAGAAATGTAAAGTAGATACGACATGGAGTGGAAATTAACAAATGAGTTACTAGTGTGATAATTTAAGGATATTAAATAGTCAGGATTCAGCCTCACATACAGTATCTCGACTTCTTGGTCTTCACCCTTCAGCTCTTCATTTCCCAGTCTTGTTTACTTTACCTTTTGTTATGCAAATCTGTCAAACTCACAACGCTCTCTAGTAAACCTCTTCTGCCGACTCCATCAGCCTGAACACACTTCAGAGTCGTTCGGCGAACCCATCAATCACTGGAGCACAAAAGATTGATTAGCAAACAACAACAAAAAAAAAAATATCAGACTGTAAGCCAAGGAAGTAAAATGGAAAAGGTTATTGTATTGATAAATAAAGATAACAAACCGCTATTACAGTACACAAAACAAACACGACACTTTAATATATAAATCCTGCCGCGATGTCACACCCGATAAACGAGAACGGCAGTAAATCGACACTATTTACAGAATTGCTCGAGTCTGGTAGTAGAAAATCAATTATAAAAAAGTCTTTGTGTAGTAAGGGGTGGAAAAAAAGATCTAAGGGTGGCAAACGATTCCAGAGGAGATCACAAAATGCGTCTGTAGATTTACATAAATGAAGATTTGTCCCAAAATAACTGCATCAATATTAGAGATCAGACTGGCATTGGATGTGAAGGGTGAAGCAAATCACGATGTAGGCAAAGTTGGTTTGTCATTTTTCCAGTTTGATCCTCCGATGGCATCTCTAAAGTCATTGGCTGGTATCTTGTTTAGATTTACAAACCTCAGGTACCCCGCTAGTCCTTGTGTGTTTAGTTCTTACATAAATGAAGATTGACAAACATGAGGAGATGCTCAGGACATCGAACTCATTCGGTTGGCTACACGTCACACTACACAACTTTTCAGCCATCGCCGTGGAGAGTTGAGGCAAATATACCGATGACTTCCAGCCTGTGTAGTGCGACATCCCCATGGGACTCACCAGGTCATAAATTCATAGGTGTGGTCTTCTCTGTGAGAACTGAAATGAAACAAATTGTATCACAAATTAGGATAAAGAAATCAGCCCAAAAAATAAATGTAAATTTAGAAATAACTCAGAGCAGAGTTGGCCAGGTGTACCACCGAGACGCGTACACATGAGTCAGGAAAGGCTGGCAAAACCAACAGGGTGGAGGAGTCGCCATTGATGTCAAAGAGAAGTTCAACTCCATCATGTGGAGAGCAGCGTCTCAGTGTGGATTTGACTTGACCGCGTCAGGTATTGGGGTCTTATAAGGTTAAGGATACGGTGTTGACCTGGATTTGAGGCCAGACAGAAAGGTTCTTCTTCTACCAACGAATGAAGAATTTAATGGAAGTGATACAACCGACTGGAAGACCACATGGAGAAGTGATAGGACTGCTCACGGGTACCGATGTTAAAGGGGAAGTTGCCTTTACTTTTTGATTCTCCCTGATACGGTGCAAAAGGGAATCTGAATCTCTGCTGAGAAGTTGTGAGCGAGTCGTGTAACCTTCATGTTCTACAAATCCTAATTGCGTGGTGGGCAATGAGACACAGCTATCACAGTCATTGAGCGTCACACGCTGTCCAGCTTGGAGTCTGCATACTGTGACACCAGCTCGTTCCAGTATGATAACTGGCTGTCAACAAAACGGAGATACTGTGGAAATTAGAAGTTGAGCAGAAGTATCACAAGGGTGTCATGTGACTCATTATCTCTTAACATTGCTACTTGTGAGATGCGACATTCTCAAAGTCCTGCAACTGAAGTCCCGAATTGAGACAAAGTCTCATACTCTGACACTGGCTTACGACAGCATTTGAAGTGGTTGTCAAAATGCAAAAAGCTCACAATATTTTGGAAATTAGAAGGTGTGCAGAAAAGTCACAAGAGAGTCTTGTCATCAGTAAACCCTGACATTCCAAGATGTGTAATCTGAGATCTTCAAGGCAACGAGATCCACCAACTGTAGTTGTTAAGTGTGACATGCCATCCAACTCAAAGTCATATAGTGTGACGCTTGACCTAACGGTCATTTTCTGCAACTCCTAGTCAGGAGATCAGACACATTCAAGGCAATGAGACCCAGCAGCTGTAAGTTGTTAAGTGTGACATTTTATCCAAATTAAAGTCATATAGTGTGACACTTGCCTAACGGTCATTTATGGTGACTCCTAGTCATAAGATCAGATGCGTTTTAGGCATCGAGATCCACTAACTGTAGTTATTAAGTGTGACGTTGTCCAACTCAAAGTCAAATAGTGTGACACTGGCTAAATGGTCATTTAAGGTGACTCCTAGTCAGGAGATCAAACACATTCACAGCAACAAGATCTACCAACTGTAGTTATTAAGTGTGACATGCCATCCAACTCAAAGTCATATAGTGTGACGCTGGCCTTACAGTCACTTATTATGACTCCTAATCATAAGATCAGACTCCTTGAAGGAAATGAGACCCAGTAGGTGTAGCTGTTAAGTGTGACATGCTGTTTGACTAGACGTTGGCAGTGTAATTCTAGAATCAGACAGCATAGTAATTGGTGTCAAAATACAATGAGTCTGAAATGCTTAGAAAAGTAGAAACTGGGCAGAAAATTCACGAGGGAGTCATAGAATTCATTAGTCGTTAGATGCCCACCAATTAAAGTCATTAAAATTGGGTACAATGACATTTGAAATAACACAGGACATTTAGTATCTGTCAAAATACAGTGAACTTGTGATAATTCAGAAATTTAAAGCTGCTGAGAATTTGCGGTGGAATCGTGGAAACCGTAATCCTATGTGAATCCTAGTCGTGCAATCTGACCTCCTCACAGAGACCAAACACAGCAAGTCCAGTTTTCGTCAGACATGTTCCCCAACTTGAAGTCTCGTACTGTGATGTTGGCCAAATGTAGCACATTAATTGATCTGTCAACATGCAGTAAGCTGGCAGTCCTTAGAAAAATATTGTGAAGGAGTCATGTCATCCATTATACCGCACCATTCCTATTCGTGTAATGCAAGAAAGAATCCCGGCAACTAAAGGTCTTAAAATTTGAAATGCACTCCAACTTGAAGTTGTGTAGTGTGATGCCAGCCTAACGGTCATTGCCTGTGATTCCAAGTCCTGTAATTCAAAGCAATGAGGTCATGTAAATCCAGTTGTGCAGTGTGACATGTTCTCCGACTCAGACGTGTGTAGTGTGACGCTGGTCTAACGGTTATCGTGTATAATTTCAAATCATAAAATTCAACATCATCAGATCCAGCAAGTTCAGTTGTTAAGTGTGAGGTTCTCTCCAACTTGAAGTTGTATGTGTGACACTATCTAATATCTTCTTCAGACGCCATTTTTAAAGTTCTCAAGGTTTCCGCTTGAACTCCATGACCCTTTACTAAGTTCTACGGTTGTTTGTCATGAGCCGTTTTGTCTCCGCCTTTCCAGAAATAATCCCGGACACCGCCATCATTGTTTAGAGTATTCACATTTCTGAGAGAGCACACTTGCAATGACTCAGAACACTCACGTTAAGATTTCAAAACCTCCATCCCCGTACCTTCCTTAAAGCCACAGTCTTGATTTTCCATGCACAGGACGTGGCGAAGCACAGATGGTTTAAAGGATGGTTAAAGCAATAAGTAAGCTCCCAATATATTACAAACTTCCTATTCATTTTTGTCGTCGGAGCGTTCACAGGGTTCACCCACGAACGTGAAGTGATCTGTGACAGCTCTGTAGTAACAAATGTCCTGGTCTTCAGGGATTACCGAAGGAGGTCTCCACCCAAGAAATCCCTTTAAACGAGAACAGACAAGATGCCTCGGATCATTTGGGTGGGCACTTGTACAGCTAGCAGATATGTCCGTTTAACCCCTAAAGAGTCACGTCAATAACACAGACAAAGCGGTAACTCTCCTGCAAGCTGTTCGAGCTTCTCTGCCTCGTTTGAGGCCAGGTTTTTGGCATAGATTCTCCTGTGCTTCAGCAGAGTGTTTAATCTGCGGAATCTCTTTCCACATTTAGTACAAGAGTAGGGCTTCTATAGGTGAGTCCTTGCCCACAGTCCATGTAGAAGAACCGCTTCTCTCCCGTGTGGATAACCTGATGCTGCCGAAGATTGCACTTGTGTGTAAATTTCTTCCCGCAGTAAACGCAGGAGTACGGCTTCTCCCCGGTGTGAATTTTCATGTGTTGTTGATGGTACCGGCTGTAGATGAAGGTCATCCCACAATCTTGGCAACAAAATGGCTGCTCCCCACTGTAAATCCTCTGATGCTGCTGAAGTTCCCCCTTCAGTCTGAATCTTTTCCCACACTGGTTACAGAAATACGGATACTCCCCGGTGTGAATGACCAAATGCTCTTGCACTCCGCCGACCACTTGGAAGCATTTCCCACACACGGGGCAATTGTGTGGCTTCTCTCCGGTGTGGATTCTCTGATGCTGCAGGAGTTTATTTTTATGTATAAACCTCTTTCCGTAATCGCTACAAGAATGCAGTTTGTCCACCATAATCTGCTGGTGGCCCTCCAGGCTGTACTTGTAGGCAAAGGTCTTCCTGCACTCCTTGCAGCTGAATATCTTTTCTCCGCTGTGAAGCCGTTGATGGTGCTGAAGGGTTCTTTTCTTTGTGAACCTCTTTCCACATTCCACACAGCCGTAGGGTCTCTCACCAGTGTGCGACAGATGATGTCGCTGAAGGTCAATTTTACGAATGAAGCTCTTCCCACACTCCATACAGCAGTGCGGCTGCTCCCCGGTGTGAATTCACTCATGGAATTTGAGGCTGTTCTTGTAGGCAAACATCTTCCCACACTCCTTGCAGAAGAAGGTGTTTTCACTGGTGTAACACCTCTGGTGGTTTTGAAGGGATCTGTTTTCTGTGAAACTCTCCCCCCACTCATTGCAGCTAAATGGCTTGTCTTTGCTGTGTCTCTTCAGGTGCTCCAGGAAGTGGTGCTTGTGAATAAAACACTTCCTGCATTCTGTGCAGCAGTGCGACTTCTCTCCGGAATGAGTCTTCTGGTGAGTCTGGAGGTACACCTTACACACAAAGGCTTTTCTGCAGTAGGAGCAGCAGTACGGCTTCACTCCGGTATGAATCTTATGGTTTGTCTGGAGATATGGTTTACACGCAAATGACTTTCCACAATCATTGCAGTGGTACGGCTTCTCCCCGGTGTGACTTCTCTCGTGTATGCAGAGGTAACGCTTCTGCAATAACTTCTTCCCGCAGTCCGCACACTCATAAAAATTCTTGGTGTTATCGTTAAACTCGTTATCGGCTGTGGTGTCCCGATTCCTGCCATTTGGAGGTTGTTGTGCTGGTAAGGATTCCACGATCCGGAATCAAAATAGGCGTTCTCACTTTCTGGAAATTCGGTGAGAATCACCATGATGTTGAGGTCATCCAGACTTTAGGCAATTTCTCCTCTCTTTCGCCACACTAAAAAAAAAAAAAAATCAGCACATACAAAACTCTGGAATATGACCCTCTACAACCACAGCCTCCCAACATTAAAACAATTAAATAACATGCATTTTGTAGGTTAAAATTTAGAACTCCAAGCATGCCAAAATACAGCTAAACTAATGGGGGTCTGGCATCGGGGAGAACTCAGATGTCCTGATTAGTCTGACATTCTTAAAAAATGCAGCTAGCCTTTTTATCTCATCTTATTAAGGAATTTTATTCTTCTTTTCCACTTTTCCCCAACCACCAAAAAAAAGATGGTGAGTTAATGTAGGTTTGAGTTGGGGATCTCGGTTTCAAATCTCGGCAAATAAGCCAGCAATATGAAGAGATCTGCACAATTCCTGAAGGAGATTCACGAATCGGAAAAAGTCTACATTAACACTTTCATTTTTTCTGTTGTGATTCGAATGTGGAGATGGACTTACTGTCATAAATAACTTGCTACAAAAAACATAAAATAATAAGTAATACAATGTATTAGTATCATAACAATAACAGAAGACAGATAGATAGATAGATAGATAGATAGATAGATAGATTATATTATTAATAAAACAAAATGACTATAAATTAGATTAACTTTTTCTCTAATATATAAAAAGGCACATTGCTTATGAATTCTGATCTTTCAATTCATGTGCTTAATATGGAGAAAATCTTTAGCTAGTTATTAAGATTCCACTGCCTGCTTGTTGGGACAAGGTCTGAGGTGTCCCGAGAATTTATACAGCTTTAAAATTTGCATCACCTGGTCTTTCCTTGGACCTAATGTATAAACAAGGTGTACACACAAGAATGTTGTGTATGCCTGTCTGTTTCCACAATCACTTTGAGATGTATTCACATCTAAACATTTTCACAGCAGCCTCACACCATGCGCATGCACGTTTCTGCTCGGTTATGCGAATGGGCAGTACCCAGCGCCAAAGAGGTGCTACTGTTTCTGTCTCTTTTAGCTTTCTTTTTCTTATGTGCATCCCTGATTCGGGCTTTTATGAAATATACAAAAATTAATCACATATTTACAAACTTAATTCACTTGATTGTAATCATTCTGTAACAATACAAGGGTCCACTGAATGGCCAAACTATTCCAACAATCACAGCTGTTTTAGCATTGTTAGAAGACATTGCAAATAGAAGAGCTGGAAGATAATGTGTATTTATAAATGATGATGATGACTGGCTTCTAAGTCTATTTCGAATTCCCAGAGCTCTCCTATTGGCGCTGTGTGCTGATCTGGTACCAGCTTTCAAAAGGCAGACTTTGAGGAATTGTGCTCTACCTGCTCCTTTGCAAGTTCTTTCCACTTTCAGGTTTTTAGCCATAAGAGCTTTTCAACATGAACCTGCTGACTGATCGGGTATTTCACAAACATCATCGAGTCACGCCATGCCAGCTGTATCAGGGGGTATTTCCTGCTTTTCTTCCAGATAAGGAAAATTTCTTTACGCTGTTGTTGAACTGGCAAACATCAAAGTGCAATTCACAGCAACATCAGATTTTCCAAATACAATTGGAGGGGTTGCCAGACAAGTTACATCAGCAAGGGATGAATCACCAAAAGAATGAGCTGGAGAACCTATAAAAACCATAACTCCACACAGTCGCAGGTGCTTTTTATAATTAGTGTGGTAAAGGCAAGCAGTCCTTTAAAGGATAGTGAGTCACCTCAAAGGGCCATGTAAAGAGCAGAGAATCAATCCATTGTGGCACTAGGCATTGATGCTACAATATAAAGACGCCTTCAGAGAATTAATTTACTTACAGTCATTTGAAAAAGTTTGGGAACCCCTCTCAGCGTGCATAATAATTTACTTTCAGCAAAAAAGATAGCAGTGGTCTGTCTTTCATTTCCTAGGAATATCTGAGTCATGGGGTGTTTTCCGAACAAAGATTTTTAGTGAAGCAGTATTTAGTTGTATGAAATTAAATCAAATGTGAAAAACTGGCTGTGTACAAATGTGGGTCCCCTTGTCATTTTGCTGATTTGAATGCATGTCACTGATCAATGCAGATTACTTACAACACCAAATTGGTTGGATTAGCTGCTTAAGCCTTGAACTGCATCGACAGGGGTGTCCAATCATGAGTGGTAAAAGGTATTTAAGGTGGTCAATTGCAAGTTTGCTTCCCTTTGACTCTCCTCTGAAGAGTGACAGACAGCATGGGATCCTCAAAGCAGCTCTCAAAAGATTTGAAAACAAAGATTATTCAGTCTCATGGTTTAGGGGAAGGCTACAAAATGCTATCTCAGAGGTTTAAACTGTCAGTTTCAAGTGTAAAGGAATGGAATCAAGAAATGGAAGACCACAGGCACAGTTGCTGTTAAACCCAGCAGGTCTGGCAGGCCATGTAAAATACAGGAGTGGCATATGCCCAGGCAGGATTGTGAGAATGGTTACAGACAACCCACAGATCACCTCCAAAGACCTGCAAGAACATCTCGCTGCAGATGGTGTATCTGTACATCGTTCTACAATTCAGCACAATTTGCACAAAGAACATCTGTATGGCAGGGTGATGAGAAGGAAGCCTTTTCTGCACTCACGCCACAAACAGAGTCGCTTGTTGTATGCAAATGCTTATTTAGACAAGCCAGATTCATTCTGGAACAAAGTGCTTTGGACTGATGAGACATAAATTGAGTTATTTAGTCATAACAAAAAGCACTTTGCTTGGCAGAAGAAGAACACCGCATTCCAAGAAAAACATCTGTTACCTCCTGTCAAATGTGGTGGAGGTTCCATCATGCTGTGGGGATGCGTGGCTAGTTCAGGGACTGCGTCCCATGTTAAAGTCGAGGGTCAGATGAATTCAACCCAATATCAACAAATTCTTCAGGATAATGTTCAAGCATCAGTCACAAAGTTGAAGTTACGCAGGGGTTGGATATTCCAACAAGACAATGACCTAAAACACAGTTTGAAATCTACAAAGGCATTCATTTTGAGGAAGAAGTACAATGTTTTGGAATGGCCGTCACAGTCCCCTGACTTGAATATCATCATAAATCTATGGGATGATTTGAAGCAGGATGTCTGTGTCCAGCAGCCATCAAATTGAAGTGAACTGGAGAGATTTTGTATGAAGAATGGTCAAAAATACCTCCATCCAAAATGCAGACACTCATCACAGGCTATAGGAGGACCGCGTCGAGAGGCAAAAGGAGGATCAACTAAGTATTGATGTCATATCTCTGTTGGGATGCCCACATTTATGCACCTGTCTAATTTTGTTATGATGCATATGATTGCATATTTTCTGTTAATCCAATAAACGTAATGTCACTGCTGAAATACTACTGTTTCCATAAGGCATGTGATATATTAAAAGGAAGTTGCTACTTTGAAAGCTCAGCTAATGAAAAACAAAACTCCAAAGAATTTAGAGGGGGTCCCAAACTTTTCATATGACTGTATGTAAATAAAAAGCATTTCCACTCTATTCTGAAAGTGTTTTGCATTGTTCAAGCATGTAGCGTACTGCATAATGTGGCACAATTGTGGCTTTCCTGTACCTGAAGAGATGCAGTATGATGACCCTGACCCACCTGATGATCAGTCAAATCGGACAGTGTTACAACTTCATTTGAATGTAATTAGCAGAATGTAAAAACAGGTAATCAGATCGATTTCTTAACTAATTAATTTAATTTGTGGTCAATATCACACAGTACAGCCAAACTCAAGTTCATTGGCCAAATTGCGACTGTCAGCACACAGCCAGATGGTCGCCCACCTGTGTCTGAGGTGGAGATGTGTGCATAGCCAGCATCTGAAGATATCCTGGGCACAGCAGCACCATCACCACCTGGGGTCGCATCCTCGGCACGTGGGTCACACTTAGTAATATTGTCTGAAACAGAATAAACAGATGGTGGACTCTGACTCGCCTTTCCACAGCGACTTTGATGTCTAACCATCTCTTTTTTACTTCAGGCATGGTGTGGTGACTTTCTGAACTTGAACTTTCGAGTGTCTCCACCACATTGTATCCCTCTTGAAATCCTCCTCCTTCACCATCAGTGGCCACCCTATTCCGCGACAGGCATCTCGCACTCTTCTTCTTTCACACGGACCACCCACACGTTACAGGCCTCTTCTTTCATTTGCTCAGGCTCCTCCCCCAGCTCATCGTCGTCATCCTCCTCTTCATCGTCGTCATCGAGGTACAGTGACATCTTGTTAATGGGTTCCTCTTTCACTTTGACGATCACCTGTTCATACTCCTCTTCTTCTTCCTCTGTTCCTCCTCCTCTTCCTCTTCAAAATACTCATCTTTCACGATTACTAAAATCTGATCCATGGTCTTCGATTCTGTTATGGCGGCAGTTCTGTTGAGCCTTTTGAGGACAGAATGTGTAGCGTTGGGCATTTAATCATCAACTTTGGTGTCCAAGGCAGGAAATGCAGATGCTGAAAGAAAAGAAGAATTCAGTAAGGACCACGGCACGGAAAATGACAAAAAAAAAAAAAGATAAAAAATGGAAAAAAACGAGGTCTGCAACATCCAGAGAGAGAAACCACTGGAGCACTTAGTGGTGCTTGGTGGGCTGATGTGTTGTTTCTTTTTCATTTTTTTTTTTAACTCTCTGTGATTTATTTTGAGGTCAGTTATTGTTTTAATTTCTATGTGAAAAAGTAAGTGTACCCCATGACAAGCTTTCCCTTGTTTAAACCTAAGTGGACATGTGAAGATCTTCACTTAAACAGCATCTCTAGATAAAGGTGACCGAATATAACAAACATCAGGCTACATTTACATGTTCAGGCTGTTGTATCATTGAAATTAAACAGAAAAGCAAGATTCATGTGTGGGTCAAGTGAACAGCAAGACCTCAAATCTGAATCAGCTGCAGAACATCACTAGTGGGGATCTCGTCTGACCCTGTCCTGATATTTAAACTAACACAGGCCTTAAGTTTGGACTGAAGTGTGTGTGTTATTGTCACTTCAAGACCCAAAAGAGCTCTCTGAGGCCTTCACAAAGAAATTTCTAGATGCTGAGGAGTCTGAGAGAAGGAACTAACTGCAAATCAACCATCCCTCCATTGAGAGATCAAAGTGCTAGTAGGAAGTTTCTTCACCGGTGAGGAATCACACAGTAGAAACCACTCAGAGTTCAATAAGTAACTCTTAAAGGCACAATATAAAGTTAGGAGGTGGCTCAATCCCACCACCCTATCTCCATAAGATTTCTCCCCACCTGGGAGTGCTCACATTATTTAAAAAAATATAAATAAATAAAATCACAAAATGTCCCTATAGTAAGCATAACTAGCCTATAACAGTGTTACCAATAAAAAGGCACTATATAAAGTCACAGGCTTATAGGCTCAACCCCACCACCTGCCCCCTGAATGAAGCCTCATCACCTGTGAGCGCTCACTTTATGGAAAACGGGAAATATCTGTATTGCAAGAACTAACACAGCCTGAATTGTGTGCACGATGAAAGACGCTATATGAAAAGTCACAAGGTGACAGGCTCAATCCCACCATTGTCTGTTTCTATGAAGTCTCATCATCTGTGAATGCTCACAATCTGGAAACGTCCTTATTGTAAATCTAACACACCCTGAATTGTGTGCACGATGAAAGGCGCTATATGAAAAGTCACCAGGTGACAGGCTCAATTCTCCAACTGTCTGTTTCTATGAACTCTCAATGAACGCTCACAATCTGGAAACAGACTTTAAATATAACACGCCCTGAAATGTCTGCAAGGCTCTTTGGCTGAAACTGGAGTGAATTGAAGGTGCAGGGGGGTCCACAATTTCAAGAGCTCTCCATAAAACAGGCCTCTTTGGGAGGGGGGTGAGAAGGTCCAAATAAAAGCACACATGGTGTTTTACTACCACCTGAGATGTGGGAGAAAGTCTGATGGTCAGATGAGACCAAAGTAGAACTTTCTGGCAACACTTTAAAGAGGAATGAATGTGTGGCACCACCAACTACACACTCATTCTGGCCGGGCCTCAGAGAAACACCAGAGCTACAGATAAATATGTGGAGACATCTAGATAGATAGATAGATAGATAGATAGATAGATAGATAGATAGATAGATAGATAGATAGATAGATAGA
>JANRMT010062807.1:9948565-9962424 GCA_026402145.1 Polypterus bichir lapradei
AGTCGGACAGATACTGAACTTTTTTATTAAAGTGAATGTGTTCTTCTCTTCTACTGCATATGTGAGAAATATGCTTGATTGGGAACACACGTTAAACTTTTTTTTTACGTCCACTGTCATTTTTCAATGTGTCACTTTGCTGTCCCTTTGATATAAATCCTCTTTTTGGGTCAAAATATGGTTCTTATTTTCTTATTTGGATGCTCGAATGGAAAAGTTTCACAAGTTCGCTCTAAGCAGCTATTACGGGACACACCGAACTGCACACGGAGGAGACACCGTGGCAGTGCGCCTGAGCGTGCGCGTGCTGTTAATAGGACGTGCTGGCACCCACACCACACCACACCACTCCATCTTTGGATGCTGCTACGTTGTTAGCCCTGCCTGGTCACCAGACATGCAGTCCGTTCACAGGTTGAACATCGCCGCGGGTTCCTCTACGGAGCAGCTGTAGCAGGCTCAGTGCCGACAGCCCCAGTGTTTTGAGATCAGGTTGCGTTTCAGAATGGTGTAATGCTTCAGACGAAGCTCGTTATAAATAAAGTTTATTGTAAGCCTTCTAAAGCCAGCGCCAGTGCCGTTAGAACCCCGTGACGAGTGCCAGCTTTGATTGACAGCAGCACGAGCTCCATTTCGTTCTGCCTTTTGACGTCCTACCGTCCGATACAGTCTCTGTTTTCTACACAGATTTAATATATGATTGGCTGAAATCGAAAATGATGTGTCACGCCCACTTTACTCCGGTCTGTGCAGAGATATCTATTTGCATCCGTTCACCGGTCGCTCTTAGATGACCGCAGTCTTTTTTGTGACGTCCTCGAAGCGGCGAGCTTCACGGCACAGGCTAGAGCGGCACCAGAAACGCGCAGGAAGCGCAAGGGGTCTGAGATCGGGGTGAGAACGGGGGCTGAGGATGCCTGCTTGGCACCGCCTGGCAGACGGGCTTTGCCACCCAGCGCCATTTGCGGAAAAGGCGGAGAGACGCGTGTGTAGATGACGCTGGCGCCGTCGCCATGTTGTCCGGGTGGCAGCGAAGAAAAGACGCTCGGCAGTGGTGGGCGATCAGAAGCGAAGCGCTACAGGCCGATGTTTTATTTTGTATTATTATTTTAATATTATTTAAACGAAAATATCACACGGTACAATCAACAGTATGTAATGTAATTCTTAGAAAGGATACTCAAGTGGGGTATCATACGTATAGTGCGGGTCGCATTCTATTGCTATGTCAACTTTAAATGTCTTTTTAAAAAGATAAATATATTTACTAGCTGTTCTACCTGTCTAAGACAGGCTGAAACATAAAAAATCAGAACAGGCCTCAGCCTGCTCAGTGTTAACGTTTGCATAAAATGCACAGCATTTGTCATTTCAACGGACGGCTCACAACAAACATAAACACTGCTGTTATAAATCCCATACCAAATAGCATTTAAAAGGAGATAAATAAATTGCATTTCTCATTCCAACAGATGGAGCACCACAACCATCTGTAGTAATTCATTTTATTACTACAAATGTTTGTGAGGAGCAATCGGTTGGAATAGCAGAAGCAAATCATTTTATTACTGCATGCATTATAAGATACAGTAAATTCCAATAGATGGTGTACTGCAAACATTAGCACCGAGGTCTACATTGATTATTTAGATTTCAAGCCATCTTAGATGGATAACATAGCTAATCTACCTTCAAAAATGGGTAACTGTCAGTGTATCTGTGTGACTGTCCAGTTGGTATGTCTCTGTCATTCTAACAGATGGTGCATCACCAACATATGTACCAATAAAATTCATTACATTTATCATTCCAAACTATGGTGCTTCACAAATATTAACACTGCTATTATGAATCCATTGACAAATGACATATAACAGAGGTGTATGCATTGCATTTGTCATTCCAACAGATGGTGCTTCATAAACATTAACACTGCTATTATGAATCGATTAACATGGCATATACCAGAGGTGTATGCATTGCATTTGTCATTACAACAGATTGAGCGTCACAGACATGTGTGGTAATGAAAAGGATTGCATTTGTCATTCCAACAGTTGGTGCATCACAAACATTTACTCTGCTTTTATGAATCCCATACCAATTGGCATATAACAGACAATTTAAAGAATTATTATTTTCTATCTATCTACCATAGTACCTTTCACATATCTATCTATTAATTATATAGTGCCTTTCACATATCTATCTATATATTAATTATATAGTGCCTTTCATGTCTACTGTATCTATGTATTTCTTGTAACCAGTAGGGGGTGTTACAGCACCACAAACCTCAGACCCCACCACACAACTGGCCATCAGACAGAAATCTGAAGCACAGGTGCAGTTGGGTTATGCAGCAGGGCAAAGATCTGAAGCACAAGAACAAGTCCACCTCAAAATGAAAGTTCAAAGTCCTGACTTGAACCTCATTGAGATGTTGTGGTGGGAACTTACATGGGCAGTGTATATCAAACATCTTCCAAGGTGGCTGAATGAAAATAATTCAGCTGTGGCGAAGAGGAGGCCAAAAGTTTTCCATAGGGATGCCAAAGTCTGCTCTCCAGTTACTGAAGATAATAATAATAATAATAATTTATATAGCACTTTTCTCACTACTCAAAGCGCTTAGCAATTGCAGGTTAAGGGCCTTGCTCAAGGGCCCAACAGATCAGTGTCCCTTTTGGCATTTTACAGGATTTGAACCGGCAACCTTCTGACTGCCAGTGCACATCCCTAACCTCAGAGCCACCACTCCGCCAGGTGTTTGATTGAAGTTGCTGCTGCTGCAGGTGGCACAATCAAGCATTAGGTTTAGGGGGCAATTACTTTTTCACATACTTTTTCAGTGTTGGTGATTTTTATTTTCCCTTTAATAAATCACATGATCATTTGAAAACTGTGTATCTGTATTGTGTTTACTCAGGTTCAGGTTTGCCTTCATATTGCATTGAATTTTTTTGGAGATCAGAAACAATAAGAAAAGACAGAGGAAACCAGGAAGGGGGGCAAATACTTTTTTCACAAGAGTGTAAGAAGGGCATGACTGTACTTACTAAGGAGACTTTGGTCGTTTGAAGTTTGAAGCAAAATGCTGGAGATGTCCACCAGTCCACAGTAGCCGGTGGGATGTTCTATGCAGGGGGTCTCCTGGGCGGGCACCTTGAGTTACCAGTAAGGCCAACTCCACCACAGGGCTGACTGGGGACACTCTGGACGCTTGTTTGTGGAAAAGAACGTGGCAGCAAAACTTGAAGAACAGATTTGGCCATCCCCTGTAAGAGCCGTTCTTCAATCTTTCTATCTCATGTTGCACTTTAGGCTCATTCCTCCATGGTGAAGTACCTCTGTGGATCTTTTCTGCTTGCTTCCATTCCGGTCTACCATCCAGTAAATCATCGTTCAATTCCTACAGAGCTCGTCCGAATCCCCTGTCCCTGTTTCAAGCACCCTGCGGCCCTTCCTTCACCAAAATGAGAGACGAGAGCCCGGCTCAGCTGAGATGGCTCAGCCCCTCCGAGAGACAATTCTCCCTCCGTCCGGTAGATGGCAGTGTGAAGTCTGCTGCTGTCTCATTGCCGTACGGAATCGCTGCGGCTATCGATGACGTTGCTCATCAGATGAGTTGAGAAGCTGCTTGGTCGGTCGTCGGTCGGCCTGCGCTCGGCTCGCTCCTGGACGTTTGCAACAAGTAGGTGCCACACGAGATCGTTACGAACAGGAGAGAAGCGTGCATCGCAGCTTCGAGGTGCCGAGGGAGCGTGCGGGAGGTGGTTGGGTGCGCTGGCGTCGCCTCCGCTGCTTTCTTTCCTTCTGCGCCGTGCAGCGGGCACAAGTCTCCCCTCGATTTTATACCCAGGCAACATGGCCGCCAGTGTACGCGGCGAGTACCACAGAGCGAACGTGAGGCGGGCAAGAGCGACTAGCAAGAAAGCGCAGTGGGTCGGGCGGACAGCTGCGTTTAAAACGGCGACGGATGCTCTTCGCGCTCGTGGGCATCACGCATCTGTGCTCACGGAAACGTTCTTATTTGTCGCAAGTGGTTTTTGAATCGGCCATAAACGGTAGAAAGAAATGGTCTCACGTGACGATAAGTAGTCATATAGCGCCTTTGTTAGTCGAACTCCATCCCCGAGGTGCTTTACACTGCCGTGTCGGGTGCAACACGAGAGTCAGGAGTGAGCAATGGGGCTTGTACCTGTCACAGAGAATGTTTATGTAGCACCCTACACCCTCATTCATGTCTAGTTAGTCCAGTTTCGTGTCAGAAGGGAGTGGGGAGCCAATCTGAGCTGCACAGGGTGTTCTACTTCTTTTGTTGTTATAGTTGTCCAATTGAATCTTCCCAGGTTGCCACAAGGATGTGGGTGGTGGGATTGAACCTGTCACCTCATATAGTGGCTCTTATATGGCCCTTTGTGTATGCCATACTGGGTATAGTTCAGACCGCAGGTACTGATGATGAGACCTGAAATCAAAAAATGAAATCTGTCACCTTGTCACAATTCCTGGCGTGTTATACTTACAGTACGGATGTTTGCAGATTGTGAGCATTCACACATGATGAGACTAAAATAGAAACACTCAGCTGGGGGACTGAGCCTGTCGGCCTGTGACTTTATATAGTGCCTTTCATTGTGAACACGATTTAGGGCGTGTTATACTTACAATACGGATATTTCCTGATTTCTACAATGTGAGCGCTCACAGGTGATGAGACTTCATTCAAGGGGTAGGTGGTAGGATTGAGCCTGCCACCTGGTGATGTCGTATAGCGCCTTTCATCATGAACACAGTTCATGGCGTGTTAGTTTTCCAGTGCGGATGTTTCCAGACTGTGAGCGCTCACAGTTGATGAGACTTCATAAAGGCCGTCAATGGTGGGAGTGAATTTGTCGCCTTGTCACTTTATATAGTGCCTTTTGTCATGAGTACCATCAACTCCATTTCTGTATACAACTGCAGGAGTTCACAGGAAGAATCTCTGTAGCTGATGAGACTTTATAAAAGCAGTCGGTGGTGGGATTGGACCTGACGCCTTGTAACTTTATATAGTGCCTTTCATCATGAACACGGCTGAGAGATAGTTATACTTACAGTATGGATATTTCCTGATTTTGACAATGTGAGCGCTTATAGGTGATGAGATTTCATTCAGAGGGTAGGTGGTGGGATTGAGCCTGTCAGTATGTGACTCTATATAGTGCCTTTCATCATGAACACGGGGGGGGGGGGCATTCCACATGCCACACGGATGATTCCAGATATCCATAATGTCAGTACATGCAGATGCTGAGACCTGAATAAACTCCTTCAGGAAGTCAGTGGGCTTAGACCTGTCAGCCTGTGACTTTTATATAGCGCCATTCATCTATCTATCTATCATATAGTGCCTTTCATATCTGTCTGTCTATCTATCTATCTATCTATCTATCTATCTATCTATCCATCTTTATTATATAGTGCCTTTCATTTCTATTTATCTATCTGTGATATAGTGCGTTTCACATATCTATGAAAAGTGCTTTAAGTATTGAGCAAAGCACTATATAAATATAAAGAATTATTATTTTCTATCTACCTATTTCATATATTACCTATCACATATCTGTCTATTAATTATAGAGTGCCTTTCACATCTAGTGTATCTATGTATTTCTTGTAACTAGTGAGGGGTGTTACAGCACCCCAAACCTCAGACCCCACCACAGAAACACAGGTCCCAGGTTCAAATGTAAGGTTTATTATCATCAACTACCTGACATAAATCTTCTTTAATACACTTCAACACAAATCCACAGTCTTTCTCTTTCTTCCTCTCCTGCTTCTCCTCCACCACTCATCCTCTCAGGCAGGCTTTGTCCTCCTTCCACCCGACTCCAACTCACCTGGATGAAGTTGAGGGGCTCCTTTTATCTCGGACCCAGGAGTACATCTGGTGTCAGGGCTTAGCCTGATGGAAATACTTCCAGGTCAATCAGAAGTCTTAAAAACCATGGAGCACCCAGGAACTCAGAACAGGGCTGCTCTCTGGGCACTACAACTCCCAGCATGCCTTGTGAAAAGCCACTGGTGTACCTGACAGCTATCAGTTCGGGGGGGCATGACGTTTGAACAATTGAGCTCCTCCTGCCCTTCCTTCAAGCTGGCCCTTCTGTTGTGTATTTTTCCTTCATGTAATCCTGCCAGGATGCCGGCATACCCACTCCTCAGATGGCTTCCCATGGTTGGATCCTCAAGTAGGCATAGAACCTCCTGCCTTTCTTTACTCTCTTTATGCTTATTTGCCACCTGGGCCTCCCAGCCAGGTTCAGGAAGGGAGTCCATTCTGTCAGGATGCCAGTCTCTGCCAGCCTTTCATTACTGTTTATCTATCTATCTATCTATCTATCTATCTATCTATCTATCTATCTATCTATCTATCTATCTAGATGTCTTCACGTATTTATCTGTAGCTCTGGTGTTTCTTGTGGCCTGGCCAGAATGAGTGTGCAGTTGGTGGTGCCACACTTTCATTCCTCTTTCAAGTCTGGTCACAAACTCCTATTTTTTTCTCATCTGACCATCACACTTTCTTCCACGTCTCACGTGGGCCTTTCTCTTGCTGTGTAGCAAAACACCGTATGTGCTTTTATTTGGATCTTCTCACCCCCTCCCAAAGAAGCCTGTTTTATGAAGAGCTCTTGAAATTGTGGAACCCCACCACACACACACACACACACACACACCTTCACTTCACTCCAGTTTCAGCCAAAGCAGATTGCAGACATTTCAGGATGTGTTATATTCTCAATCAGTAACAGCACACTGCACGTTATACACTTGACTTGAGCATTCCTAGTTTTCATCCTCTTTCTTTCTCTCTCTGTACGTTTATCATTTGTTTGCTCAGAGGTTGATACACTTGCTCCTTCCTGAGCAGCTCTTCTTTTCTCCTCCCTAGCGTCCTGCTTCTTCTCTTCTCTCATTGGCATCTTTTCGCGTTAAAACTGATGAAGTCAGTGTTTGTGTTGCGATTACTTAGTACGTTTTCCTTATTTTTCACTTAATCTGGCACTTAAGTCTTCAATCTGCCTCGATAATGATTTAAGATATGAAGAGGCAGAGGAAGTGACGGCGAAGGTGGGAGGGATGAGAACGACGCCCTGCTGGTGTAGAAGGAAAATTTTTTATTAGCATGAGAGGATAGCAAATTAACATATAGAGCCATAAAAAGTAGTTAAAAGCTTCTAAAATATTAAGATTAAGCATAAATTAGAATGTTAAGCAAATAAGATAAGTCTAGCAAATAGTTAACTAAAAAATCAGTTATATTGCATTATTTTTTAGGCTTACATTAAAATTTCCAAAGTAAGAAAAGAACAGCTAATTGATACACCGAGACCAGTTTTGGACAGGATAAGAGTTTGAGAACACCTGTGATTCAAGGCTAGGAAGTGATAAAAAAGAGAAGAGGCCTCTAAAAGGCTCCTATCAAGAATCAGCAGAAAGGCTTTTGCTGTAAGCAGGGTCACGCTGACATAATGCATGAAGAGAAAATCTTAGTAAATTCAGGCATTAGCAAAAATAATATAAGAATATATTAGCAATTAACTTTAGTGTAGAATTTAAGACAAATCAAGCATGCCAAGCAATGATCAAATGAAAGCACATACTATACTTCTTTTTAATTAAAGCTCAAGCTTCAGGTCACTATTGTAAAAAGTTTGGAAGGCTTAAGAGAGAAAACGATGAGAGGAAACCCATATATGGAATTGAAGCCTTGGCCAGTTAGAGAAAATGGGAACAGCATAGAAAAATAACACATTCCACAAGGGGGCCAGTGATAGGAAAAGTGAGGAGATAATAAGGGTTCCCATGGAAACTCAAGGATGGCCGGACAGGAGTAGAAGGGAATGAGAGGAGTTAATGGGAGGAAGCCATCCACCCAGTCTCAGACCAATCAAAATAAGTCGAACAGACACCAAGAGGAATAATGGACAGTAAAACCAGGTGCAGAATGAGCTAATCGAACTTGGCCAAAATGATAATAAATTGTTATAAAAACTTCAATTGCTGTAATGTTCGGGGCTCAGTCTCATTCGGCCGAATTGGGTTGAGTCCGTGTGGTTGATTTATTGCAATAAAGCCTTAAAACTCTGTCTGTCTATCTCGAGTCCTAATAGCCTTTATTTTTAGGTAAAAAGCCTTCTGATGATGAATTTTTCGCCACGACACTGGCCGCTGCCGAGAGTTGATTCTACAAAAAAATAACATAAAAAGAGGAATAACCTTGGAGGTCAATCATCACCCTGAATGTGGATAGTAGACGTCATGTTTTATATGTGTACCAAATTTCAGGTCAATAGTTCAAACGGTTTGCGAGCAACAGGTGATGTAACATCCTGGACAGACAAATGAACAGCCACGGTAGTGGATTATACAGGAGGATAAAGACGTTTGCAGATTGTGAGCATTCACAGATGATGAGACTTCATAGAAACAGACAGTGGTGGGATTGAGCCTGTCGCCTTGTGACTTTATATATAGCGCCTTTCATCAGCAATGTAATGCAGGGCTCATTAATTCTTGCAATACAGATATTTCCCGTTTTCTATAAGTTTTATTTATTTATTTATTTATTTTACAATGTGAGTCCTCACAGGTGATGAGACTTCATTCAGGGGGCAGGTGGTAGGACTAAGCCTGTCACCCTGTGACTGTGTATAGTGCCTTTTTATTAGTAACACTATTCAAGGCTAGTTATACTTACAATAGGGACATATGGTGATTTTATTTTTTTATTGTTTTTAAATAATATTAACACTCCCAGGTGGGGAGACGTCTTACAGAGATAGGGTGGTAGGATTGAGCCACTTCCTGACTTTGTATAGTGCCTTTAGGAGTTACTTATTGAACTCTGAGTGGTTTCTGCTCTGTGATTCCTCACCGGTGATGAAACCTCCTACTGGAACTTTGATCTCTCGACGGTGGGATGGTTGATTTCCAGTTAGTCCCTTCTCTCAGACTCCTCAGCCTCTAAAACTTTCTTTTTGAAAGGCCTCAGAGGGCTGTTATGGATCTTGACTTGGTGATCACACACACACACACACACCGGTCCAAACTAAAGGCCTGTGTTAGTTTAAATATCAGGACAGGGTCAGACGAGATCCCCTCTAGTGATATTCTTAGGCTGATTCAGATTTGAGGTCTTGATAAATGGAGGGGGTGCACTTGCTTTTTCCAAGCGTGAAGTTTGCATTTCTGTTTTATTTCAATGATACAACGGCCTGAACGTGTAAATGTGGCCTGATGTTTGTTATTTTTGGTCACCTTTATCTATTGATGCTGTTTAAGTGACGATTGAATCTTCACTTGTCCACTTAGGTTTAAACAAGGAAAAGCTTGTCATGGGGTGCAGTTACTTTTTCACATAGAAATGAAAACAATAACTGACCTCAAAATAAATCACATAGACTTAAAAAATGAAAATAATCAACACATCAGCCCACCAAGCACCACTAAGTGCTACAGTGGTTCATGCCGTGGTCCTTACTGAATTCTTCTTTTCTTTCAGCATCCACATTTCCTGCCTTGGACACCAAAGTTGACGATCAAAGGCCCAACGCTACACATTCGGTCCTCAAAAGGCTCATCAGAAGTGCCACCATAACTGAATCGAAGACCATGGATCAGATTTCAGTGATCGTGAAAGAGGAGGAGCTTGAGGAGGAACAGGAGGAGGAAGAGGAAGAAGAAGAAGATGAGTATGAACAGGTGATCGTCAAAGTGAAAGAGGAGCCCATTGACAAGATGTTATCTTACCTTGATGACGACGAGGAAGAGGAGGATGACGATGATGAGCTGGGGGAGGAGCCTGAGCAAATGAAAGAGGAGGCCTGTAATGTGTGGGCGGTCCGCGTGAAAGAAGAAGAGTGCGAGATGCCTGTCGCGGAAGAGGGCGGCCCGCTGATGGTGAAGGAGGAGGATTTCAAGTCCGAGTCTCTCCGCGAAAACGCTTTTCCTGGTGCGGCGGGGACGGGTGGCTCGAATGCCCCTCTGAGGAGGCGGGAGGAGCAACCTTCATCTTCTGCATGTAAGTGGGGAGATGTTATCGTCATGGTCTGCACTTTGTTTTTTTTTTTTTATTTCAATGAATTTATTTTTTTGTATGGCCTCTTCCACGGCCTCCAAACATAATGGCGGTAGCATTTTAGGGTGTGTTAGGAAGTTCAAAGGTCAGGGCTCGTATTCATCAAGGTAGGAATCGTGCTGAAAGTCTGGTAGGATACTGCGCTAAGGTGCATGTAATTACCACAACATTGATCTTCGCAACATCAAAAATAATCCAGCAACGAGTGCCCAGATCTGAAGACTGTGGCACACACACCTACACCAAAGGAGAGTTCAGCCCGATAACTGGTACGTTTATTTACCAAGTAATGATCCACAGCCATCTTTCCCACTGTTATGGTTGTGGGAAACGCTTCACAAAGTGAAAGTCACTGAATAGAAATGAGTATAAGTCCAAGTATGCTCTCCCAGTGTTTAGATCGTCTTCCAGAGTAATGTGCTGTGCCATGCCGTGCAGTTAAAACCCATCAAACCCATCTTCTGGTGTGACTCTAGTTGTGTTAACTCCCCAGGAGTCTCCACCTGCCTTCTTGAACCTTGTAAAGTGTCACACGAATGCCCCAGGAGTTTGTGGATTGCAGAGCTCAGCCTACTAGTGTGACACTTCACTGTTAATCACCCATCCAGCCCCCTCCTCTCTTCTGGGTAATACGGTGGGCTGCTCCAGTACAGTGTGTGCCCACGACTCCCAGTGTGTTGATATCGCTTGCAATTCCCACATGCGTGCTCATCCACACTTTATATGCGTGCTGATTTGCTCGAATGCAGCTTTGCTTTAACTTTACCTCACGTTGAAAGCAGTGGGGAAATGCATAAATGTGCGAATCGCCTCCCGCATTTGAAGAACTTCCAAAGTTGGGTGCAAAAATTTGAGAAATGGTTGATTGTATCCTACACAAATCGGCAGTACCGCAAAAGCTAAAAACTACAATGAAATTTTGGTCAGTTTTCAAGGGGCTGCTTTGACCATGCGGGGGTCATCTGTACCAAATGTTTTAATTTCGTCACATACGATACCAATGAATGAACCGGCGTGCCAAGTCTGAGCCTGCTTGGTGGTTTAGTTCTAGAGCTACGGACTTGTGAAATGTGATGAAAAAGTCTGGTCGGATAGAATCGACACCCCCAAATGGACTGGCTGTATCTTGTAAAGTATCTATCTTGCATCAAAAATGGGGATTACTGGGGGGGGGGTGTCTCCTGAAGTGTGTGGGCCATTGGTTGATTTGACTTGGAATGACCCGGCTAGAGTTAAAAAAACAGGAGGTTGGTGGCCATTGTTAAGTTTCTCACTTCAGTGGAACCAAAACTAAATGGACGACCAGGCAAAGTGGAAAAACAAGCAAGGAATCGGAGATCAAAAAGATCGTCTGGATTCTTGGGGCTGTGATCTTCGACATGCACTGGGGTGCGTTCGGGATGCGGGTCATCCCCTCCAAGTCTACGGTCGCAGTTCACTGCTTGGAAAAAGGTGGATTGCCCTGTGTTGGTTGGGGTGGAGGCGCTACCTCAAATTTAAGGTATCACAAGTGAGGGAAGAAGGTCATGAGAGATCGATGGGCGGAATCGAAGTGGAGTTAAGTTATGTTGTACTCATCTGTTGTGGAGAAGAGAGAGCTGAGTGAGCCGTAAAGTAAAGCTCTTGATTTACCGGTCGATCTACTGTCCTGCCCTCGCTTATGGCCGTGAGCTTTGGTTGGTGACCGAAAGAAATCGATTGTGGATCAAAGCAGTGGAGATGAGCGTCCTTCACTGGGAGTCTGGGCTCAGCCTCAAGGCTAATTTATACTTTTACGTTAAGTCTGCGGCGTAACCTCCTTAAACAATGTGGTGCATCGCTGCAGACTGTGATATAGCAGGTCCGGACTCGAAATGGATAGCCAGTTTTTTTTTTCTTTAATAAATAAACCAGGGGCTCTGCCCCCTGATTTCCTTACTTGCCCACCTCCGGGTTTGGTTAACCGGATATACAGTTTTCATGGGAATTGTTACATATGCATTATTTTCACTTTTACTTTAAAACTTAAAAATATTTGGAATTAACTTTTCTTCATGATCGCATTGAATTTTGATTCTGCATTTGGACTTTCATCGTGACAACGCAACATATAACTCCCCATAAGTGAATATCGTTTCTTTCTCTCTAATAAGTAAAACGACTTTTTTGAATATTTGTCCATGCTGTTTCTTCGCTTAGTCGTTAACTTGTCATCTAGAACATATAAAATTATTGTCCTGATAAAATTTGTAAGAGCTGAGAGCGCAGGAAGTGTGTCTGCCAGAAGCATTCACACGACTGAGAGGCTAGATGTCCGTGGTCTTGTTTGAAAATAGTTGTAAGTAGGGTGTGACTTGAAAGAATCTCATTGCATAAGTTTCCGTCTCACGGGACTTCATACCGCACCAAAGTTTTTTGGAATCTTTTAATTCTCACTGGCAACACAAATTAGATGATCTACAATATCCGACTTAAATTTTAAATCCGAACAATATATTCAATCTCTTTTCGCTGTTCTGTTATTTCACCGAGTAATAATTTCCGTTTGTTTATGCTAATGCGATCTTTACTATCCTTTTATTGAGACTTTTGAATGTTCGTACTTTCGTATCTCTAACCTGCTCTGCATGTGTACTGCATCAACATTTATGATTTCTTTACGACGTTCTACTCTGTCCTCTACTCTTTGTCCTTTATTTCCGGCCCCGGGTGTGGACTCGTCTCGCAGGACGTATTAGTGTCTCTCCGAGAAAATCAAATCTCGTCTCCTTCCAAGATTTTTTTTTTATAATGGAGAGATAATCGCCAGCTTAAGGTGGTGGGCATGGTAGTGTGGCCAGAGCAGTTCCCTGGCGTGAGACGGCCGGGGCCATTTTCGCACTGAAATCGCCTGTGTCCGTAATTGATCGCAGGAACTGCTGATTGCCACAACCACAGCCGTGCTGCATCCCCATTATAAAAGGAGAAGCACGGGTGGGGAGAGAGAGGGAAAAGATCAGAGAAAAGAGAGAGATCCAAGAACAGAGGGAAGGCAGAAGGTGAAAGAGCTGGCACGGGAGCAGGACCCGCATTGTCACATGGACCCCTACAACTCTTGATAGGCCAGTTTGGTAGCTACATATTTCCTCTATATTTCATCTTCTGCCATTTGAAGTAGATCGAGAAAAGGCCCGTCGAAGAAGTTAGAAAATATATGCTTTTATATGATCCCTTATCACAACACTACAAAGGTAAGCAATTCATGGCGTGAAATTTTGATTAACATCAGTTTGGAAGTTGGTGGACGTATGAAAAGGTTGAAAAGGACAAATACAGAAGGAAATGTGTAGCAAGAGGAGTGGGCAAAACGTGCTTGCATTTTACACTATTATTACCAAAGCCTACGATAAAACTCGTAAACCCCGCCCACCTTAAATTCCTTCGCACCTCTCCGTCAGCATCTTTTGTCTTGTATATGTGTCGATAAGCATAAGCAGCCTGCTATACCATCCCCACTGCCACAGAACGGGCAAGGAGTTCTCCCAGTTCAAGCATTGATTATGTGGGAGTGACCTACCTAGAGTTGTAAGGGGAAATAATAGATCATTATTTGGAGCACATGCATTTCATGTGTGTTCCGTGTCTACTACAATCTGTGTAAACACATTGTTAAAACAGAAACATTTCTCATGTTTTAATAATAAATGACAAAATGTAGACATGACGTGTATAATGTGTGAAGGCTGATGGCCAAATATCAAATAAA
>JANRMT010062807.1:9962824-9979727 GCA_026402145.1 Polypterus bichir lapradei
ACTCTGCTACCTCCAGCTCTGTCTCCTGTGCCACTGTTTCCAACCCATATAACATAGCTGGTCTCATTACTGTCCTGTAGACCTTCCTTTTCACTCTTGCTGATACCCGTCTGTCACAAATCACTCCTGACACTCTTATCCACCCATTCCACCCTGCCTGCACTCTCTTCTTCACCTCTCTTCCACAATCCCCATTACTCTGTACTGTTGATCCCAAGTATGTAATCTCATCCACCTTTGCCAACTTTATTCTCCGCTTCCTTACCATTCCACTGACCTCCCTCTCATTCACACACGTATTCTGTCTTGTTCCTACTGACCTTCATTCCTCTCCTCTCATATCTCCACCTCTCCAGGGTCTCCTCAACCTGCTCCCTACTATCGCTACAGATCACAATGTCATCAGCAAATATCATAGTCCATGGGGACTCCTGTCTAATCTCATCTGTCAACCTGTCCATCACTATTGCAAATAAGAAGGGCTCAGAGCCGATCCCTGATGTAATCCCCCCCTCCAACTTGAATGCATCCGTCACACCTCACCACTTTCACACTTCCCTCGTACATATCCCGTACAACTCTTACATACTTCTCTGCCACTCCCGACTTCACATACAATACCACAAATCCTCTCGAGGCACCCTGTCATATGCTTTCTCCAGGTCCACAAAGACGTAATGCAACTCCTTCTGGCCTTCTCTAAACTTCTCCATCACCATCCTCAGAGCAAACATTGCATCTGTGGTGCTCTTTCTTGGCATGAAATCATACTGCTGCTCACTAATCATCACCTCACTTCTTAACCTAGCATCCACTATTCTTTCCCATAACTTCATGCTGTGGCTCATCAATTTTATTCCCCTGTAGTTACTACAGTCCTGCACATTCCCCTTATTCTTAAATTTTGGCACCAGTACACTTCTCCACTCCTCAGGCATCCTCTTACTTTCCAAGATTCCATTAAACAATCTGGTTAAAAACGCCACTGCCATCTCTCCTAAACACCTCCATGCTTCCACAGGTATGTCATCTGGACCAACAGCATTTCCATTCTTCATTCTCTTCATCGCTGTCCTTACTTCCTCTTTGCTAATCTGTTGCGTTTCCTGATTCACTATCTCCACATCATCCAATCTCTTCTCTCTCTCTCTCGTTCTCTTCATTCATCAGCCTCTCAAAGTACTCTTTCCATCCTCTCAACACACTCTCCTCACTTGTGAGTATGTTTCCATCTTTATCACCCTAACCTGCTGCACATCTTTCCCAGCTCGGTCCCTCTGTCTAGCCAATCGGTACAGATCTTTTTCTCCCTCCTTAGTGTCCGTAATGGTTTTGAATATGCAAATCAATTCAAATAGCCACTTTCCATTCTGTATTTTGTTAAAAGACAATGGCAAAAGCCCATGGAAAAAGAATTTCAGTGAATCCGAAGTGGAGGCAAGGAAAAACGTAATATTTGTTGGCTTAAGCAGTGGTTTAAGCAATGAAAGGAAGTTCTGGAGGGATACAGTGTGGTGGAGACACTCGACAGTTCAAGTTCAGAAAGTCACCACACCGTGCCTGAAATAAAAAAGAGATGGTCAGACATCAAAGTCGCTAGGGAAAGGCGAGTCAGAGTCCACCATCTGTTTATTCTGTTTCAGACAATATTACTAAGGGTGATCCATGTGCCGAGGACACTACCCCAGGTGGTGATGGTGCTGCTGTGCCATGGATATCGTCTGATGCTGGCTGTACACACATCTCCACCTCAGACACCGCTGTGTGCTTACAGTCGCAGTTTGGCCAATGAACTAAGGGCTGTACTGTGTGATATTGACCACAAATTAAATTAATTAGTTAAAAAATGCATCTGATTACCTGTTTTTACGTTCTGCTAGTTACATTCAAATGAATTTGTAACGCTGTCCGATTTGAATGATCATCAAGTGGGTCAGAGTCAGGTTCATCATACCGCATCTCTTCAGGTACAGGCAAGCCACAATTGTGCCACATGATGCAGTACGCTACATGCTTGAACAACGCAACACACTTTCAGTGGACTGTAGAGAAGCACATGAATAGAGTGGAAATGCTTCTTATTTACATAAGTAAATTCATTCTCTGAAAGTGCCTTTATATTGTAGCATCAATGCCTGGTGCCACAATGGATCGATTCTCTGCTCTTTACATGGCCCTTTGAGGTGACTCGCTATCCTTTAAAGGACTGCTTGCCTTTTGCCACACTAATTGTAAAAAACACCTGTGACTGTGCGGAGTTGTCCTTTTTATAGGTTCTCCAGCTATAGATAATGTAATGTCAGCTCCTTCTTTTGGTGAATCATCCCTGGCTAATGTAACTTGTCGGGGTGATCCCTCCAATTATATTTGGAAAAACGAACGTTGCTGCGAATTGCACTTTGATGTTTGCCAGTTCAACCACAGTGTAAAGAAATTTTACCTATCTGAAAGACAAGCAGATAATACCACCCTATAAAGCTGGCATGGCGTGACTCGGTGATGTTTGTGAAATACTTTATCGGTCCGCAGGTTCACGTTGAAAAGCTCCTGTGGCTAAAAACCCGAAAGTGGACAGAGCTTGCAAAGGAGCAGGTAGAGCGCAATTCATTAAAATCTGCCTTTGTAAAGCTGGCACCAGATCAGCACACAGCGCCAAGAGGAGAGCTCAGGGAAATCAAAATCGACTTAACACTAGAATTACCACAGCCTTTGAAAAAACTCGTAGATCCGTCCCACCTTAAATCGCTTCTCACCTTTCCGCCAGCGTTTTTTATTCTTTAAATGTGTTGACAAGCAGCAAGCAGTCTGCTATCACATCCCCCACCCCGCACAGTTTTCTCAGCTCAAGTCTGTTTACCTGCGTGTCAGTTTCTTAGAGTTATATAGAGTGAGAAGTCAAGTAAAATGACACCTTTTATAAATACTATATCGTTATTTGGAACACTTGCATTTCATGTGTGTTCCGAGTCTACAATAATCTATGTACAGGAAACGCATTGTTAAAACAGAAACGGTTTTCATGTTTTAGTAATAATTGACAAAATGTAGACATGAAGTGTATAATGTGTGCAGCCTGAATTCCAAATATCAAAGAAACACTTTCACAAAAGGTAGAAATTTAACAGAACAAGTGCGCTTTTATTCAAAAATATAACTGCAGAAAAACAACCCGCGTTAGGGTGCGACATCGACACGCATTTGCTACTAACGCTTTGGTGGTGCAACGGTATCAACTGTTGACTGGTAATCTAAACTTCACGGGTTCGATCCCGGACGATTCCGTTTTGAGAAGTGAGCTGCACATATTTTTACTACTTTAGAATAAAAACATACATTTGATTCCAGTCTGTAAGAGCCGGTGTAATTTATAATGCTTGTAAAGGTTAGCTTTGTTTTGTTTTTATTTAGTTTCATTCTCTCATCCGCGTTCACGATCCCAACCCCCCTAACCTCCACCACCACCGCATTTGACGCTGCTGTTTTCACATAGACGTGCTATAACAGAGGTAAACCGTTCTTTGTATATCGATCTGGCTTTTATGTAAGTAACATATAAATGTTAATGTTTTGGGCACATGCACCGGCTGGAGGGTGTTTGTGGGACTGTGAACGCGGCTGAGAGAATAAAACTGAATAAAAAAAAAACAAAGCTAACCTTTACAAGTATCATAAATTACACCGGCTATTACAGACTGGAATCAAATGTATGTTTTTATTCTAAAGTAGTAAGAATGCGTGCAGCTCACTTCTCAAAACGGACTCGTCCGGGATCCGTATTCTTTATCTGAAACTCCCTAAAACGTTTTCCATTCATTCTCTATGGTAGTTCTAAACCACTACCGATGTGATCTATTTTCTGCCACTTCTGTTTTGGGGGGCGCTGTTCTGCGCTTTTCGCCGCTCTGCCTGCCTGCAGTGTCTGCCTTCATAGATGTGCTGGACGTTTTTCTTTTTTTTTCTAAAGTAAATCGTTAAGTTTAAAATGTTGATCGCGGTTATTTTTGTTGATTAATTAATGCTTTCTTTGATTATAGCTAATACTGTTATCAAGTGGTCGCTGTTTTTGCCTGTTGTATACAATCAATCTAGCGTCTTTCACAGCAGCGTGTGTCGATTGATATATGATTTCATGTATTTCTTTTTGACATAATTATCCGAGTTGTAAAATACATATATATTATATATAACACGAAACTACTATATAGCTAATACTGTTATGTATCTGTCTAGTGCCTTCTCTGTCTGCCTATTATATAAGTGCGTTCCCTATGTAACCATTTATCTAGTGCCTTTCACATGTGAATTTACTCTCACTGCCTGCTTGCTTTTCTGCAGCACCTGTCATATAGTGCCTTTCCTACCTACCTACCTACTCCTGACAGTTTTATCTCTTCTATTATACAGTGCCTTACCAGTTTATCTATCTAGTAACGTCTTTGTCTGTGCATTATTCAGTGATCTGTCTGACAGTGTCTGTCTTACAGAACTTAAAAATAACAGTTATAAAGACACTTGTTCATGTAAATTGCAGTCTCAATTTTTAAATATTTTAAAAACAGCATCCCACATCTATTATACAGTGACTTTCCTATTTAACTGTCTATCTAGTGCCTTTCAGAGCTATATGTACTCTAACAGCCTTCTAGCTTTCCTGCAGCGTGTGTTGAATAATAAACAGACTGAATAATTTTTCATTTATTTTATTGACATAAATCTCAGATACACACACACATGCACACACACACACACACACACATATATATGCTGTGTATGCTGTGTTTATATATATATATATAAACTAATATATTGCTAATGCTGAGATTTATCTGTCTAGTGCATTCTCTGTCTGTTTTCTTATATAGTGCCTCTGCTGTCTGCCTATTATACAGCGAATTCCCTGTCTATCTGTCTATGTAGTAATAATAGTATTATTACTTTTTGGTTTCCCTTTCTGCCTAGTATATAATGCCTTTCCTATCTATCTGTCTTATATAATGCCTTTCATGTCTGTCTATCTACCTGTCTAGTGGCTTCTCTGCCTGTATATTATTTACTTTATACCCTGTTTTTTTTCCCGACAGTTTTGTATCTGTTATACAGTGCCTTCCATATCTGTCTGTCTGTCTGTCTAGTGCTTTTCACATCTACATGTACTCTCACTATCTTCTTGCCTTCCTAAAGTATCTGCTGATTAATAAAAGGATGTACCATTTTTCATTTAGTAGTGCTTTCTCTGTCTGTCTTTTATACAGTGAACTCCCTGTCTATCTATATAGTAATAACAGTAATTTTATTATTATATAGCAGCTTCCCTGTCTGCCTATCATATAGTGCCTTTTCTTCCTATCTATCTATATATCTATCCCCTTAGCTGTTTTTTTGAATATATCTATTATACAGTGCCTTCCCTGTTTATTTATATATCTAGTGACTTGTCTGTCTGTCTCTCTATTATGCAGTGCTCTGTCTGTCTGTGTGTTATGGATCTTAAAAATAACAGTTACAAGGACACTTGTTCATGTTAATTGCAGTCTCAATTGTTAAAAAATATTTTAAAAGGAGCATCCAACATGAAAATACAACGATCTGATTGAGTGACAGTGCATACCAATTTATAAATTTTATATCCGTTTGAGGTTAACAAGGAAAAGAAAATAACACTTTATCTCCAGCGGGGAATCGAACTCGGGTTTCTGAGACACGGCCGCTGAACGCGTGAAGTTTAGATTAGATTAGATAAGTAGAATCACCTCACTGTAAACTTGCAGTACAGTTATAATATTGCACAACCTGAGCCACTTTATAAAGTGCGTATTTACTTATGATGACGATATCATTTTTAAGATGAAATGCTGCAAAATATGTTGATTATATTATACAGATAAAACTTTAACTTTATTTAAATAATCTATATTTTTAATAATTAAAGGATACGGTGCTGCTGGGCTAGCAAGGATCTGGTGCTCCGCTCACGGATTGTTCCTGCCTCGCACTGTATGCTTCACTGGGACTGACATGAAGGATAGAATAATTAAACATGTACTACGAACATATTTCAATGTTCCTTAAAAGTTTTGAAGAATCAGCGTTATAAGCTTAGAAATGGCTTAACGTCTATTACAGAGCTGATTGTGTGGCGATCGGTTACTTGGAGAAAGAAAAGGAAGGACGGGAATTGAAGGTTAGTACGTTTGAAAGAGACAGTACTGCAGGGGCGGCCTTAGGCATGTGCAAACTGAGCACCTGCACAGGGCCGCCACGCCAATATATATCTAATATAAAACAGAAAGAGAAAATCACACAGCTAAAAATGCAGCATCAAATTTCGGCAAAAGTTGAATGCTTGTGTCATGAGCATGAGGCAGCTATGCAGTGTCCGCAACGGACATGGCCATCCGCCATGTATAAGATACCATATTGACATTAGCGGGTGAAGGGGCCACCGATTCTTTCTCTGCCCAGGGTCGCCACGAGCCTAGAGCCACCCCTGAGTACTGCTGCAATAAATTATTTCATTGAAGGTATGTACGTTTTTCCTGCCTCCACTTGGTATTCGCTAAAATTCTTCCATTTTCCCTCTTGCTTTTCCCATTGTCTTTTCACAGAACACTGAGCTTATGGGCTATTTATATTGATTTGCATATTCAAAGAGGTGTAATTCTGGGAGGATTTGGGGTAGGACAGCAGGCGCTTGCACGAGCATTACTTTTCACGCTGACCAGGATTTATGTAGCGGAAGAATGCGGAAGTTGGCGAATGCACAGATTTATGCATTTGGATTTTTCTGTGTGTAAGCACATTTCGGCTTTTGTGCTTACGTAATGTTATAGTGTGAGTTCTACGCACAGCGCTTTGCATTAGGCCCCAGGTAATGCAAATTTTAAAGCTGTATAAATTCTCGAGACACCTCAGGCCTTGTCCCAGCAAGCAGGCAGTAGAGTCTTAGTAACTGACTAAAGAACTTCTCCATATTAACCACATGAATTGAAAGATCAGAATTCATAAGCAAGGTGCCTTTTTATATTAGAGAAAAAGTTCGTCTAAGTTATTGTAATTTTGTTTTTTTTATTATCTATCTATCTATCTATCTAATCCTGCCAACTACGCTAAACTATCTATCTGTCTCTCTGTCTGTCTATCTTCTATTATTCTTATTTTACTAATAAATTGTATTATTTATTTTTTTTGTAGTAACTTACTGTTTAATAATAAGTCCATTTCCACATTCGGATCACAAAAGTGAAAGTGTTAATGTAGTCTTTTGCTGATTTATTAATCTCCTTCATGAATTGTACAGATCTCTTCATATTGCTTTTTTATTGCCTGGGATTTGAAACCGAGATTCCCAACTCGAACTTATATTTGGTGGTTGGGGAAATGTGGAAAAGAAGAATAAAATTCCTTAATAAGATGAGATAAAAAGGCTAGGTGCATTTTTTAAGAATGTCACACTAATCAGGACTTCTGCGTTCTCCCCGATGCCAGACCCCCGTTAGTTTAGCTGTATTTTGGCATGCTTGGAGTTCCTAATTTTAACATACAAAATGCATGTTATTTAATTTTTTTAATGTTGGGAGGCTGTGGTTATGGAGAGTCATATTCCAGAGTTTTGTATTTGCTGATTTTTTTAATTTTTTTTTTTTTAGTGAGGCGAAAGAGAGGAGAAGTTGCCGAAAGTCTGGATGACCTCAACGTCATGGTGATTCCCACCGACTTTCCAGAAAGTGAGGACGCCTATTTTGATTCCAGATCGGGAACTCCTTACCAGCATGACAACCTCCAAAATGGCAGGAATCAGGACACCACAGCCAATAACGAGTTTAACGATAACACCAAAAATTTTTATGAGTGTGCGGACTGCGGGAAGAAGTTCTTGCAAAAGCGTTACCTCAGCATACACGAGAGAAGTCACACCGGGGAGAAGCCGTACCACTGCAATGATTGTGGAAAGTCATTTGCATGTAAAGCGTATCTCCAGACGCACCAGAAGATTCATGCCGGAGTGAAACCGTACTGCTGCAGTGAGTGTGGCAAAACATTCACACACAAGAGTTACCTTAGGCAGCATCAGCGCATTCACACCGGCGAGAAGCCGTATTGCTGCACCGATTGCGGAAAAGCGTTTGTGTGTAAGGCATACCTCCAGACTCACCAGAAGACTCATTCCGGAGAGAAGCCGCACTGCTGCACGGAATGCGGGAAGCGTTTTATTCACAAGCGCCACTTCCTGGAGCACCTAAAAACGCACAGTGAAGACAAGCCATTTAGCTGCAGTGAGTGCGGGAAGAGTTTCACAGACAAAAGAGCCCTTCAGCACCACCAGAGGTGTCACACCGGCGAAAAGGCCTTCTTCTGCAAGGAGTGTGGAAAGACGTTTGCCTACAAGAACAGCCTCAAATTCCACGAGCGAATTCACACCGGGGAGCGGCCGCACTGCTGTACGGAGTGTGGGAAGAGCTTCATTCGTAAAATCGACCTTCAGCGACATCATCTGTCGCACACCGGCGAGAGACCCTATGGCTGCGTGGAATGCGGAAAGAGGTTCACAAAGAAAAGAACCCTTCAGCACCATCAGCGGCTTCACAGCGGAGACAAGATATTCAGCTGCAAGGAGTGTGGGAAGACCTTTGCCTACAAGTACAGCCTCAAAGGCCACCAACAAATTCACAATGGCGACAAACCCCATTCTTGTAGCGATTGTGGAAAGAGGTTTATACGTAAAAATGACCTTCTGCAGCATCAGAGAATCCACACCGGAGAGAAGCCACACAGCTGCCCCGTGTGTGGGAAATGCTTTCGAGTGGTCGGCGGACTACAAGAGCATTTGGTGATTCACACTGGGGAGTATCCGTATTTCTGTAACCAGTGTGGGAAAAGGTTCAGACTGAAGGGGAAACTTCAACAGCATCAGAGGATTCACAGTGGGGAGCGGCCATTTTGTTGCCAAGATTGCGGGAAGACCTTCATCTACAGCCGGTACCTTCAACACCACATGAAAATTCACACCGGGGAGAAGCCATACTCCTGTGTTCACTGCGGGAAGAAATTTACACACAAGTGTAATCTTCGGCGACATCAGGTTATCCACACGGGAGAGAAGCGGTTCTTCTGTATGGACTGTGGGCAAGGATTCACCTATAAAAGTACCCTGCAAGTCCACCAGAGGATCCACACCGGCGAGAAGCCCTACTCTTGTACCGAATGTGGGAAGAGATTCCGGGTGTCAAACACTCTGCTGAAGCACAGGAGAATCCATGCCAAGAACCTGGCCTCAAACGTGGCAGAGAAGCTTGCAGGACAGTGACCTCTTTGTCTGTGTTATTGACGTGACTCTTTGGGGGTTAAATGGACATATCTGCAAGCTGTACACGTGTCCACCTGCATGATCCGAGGCATCTTCTCTGTTCTTGTTTAAAGGGATTTCTTGGGTGGAGACCTCCCTCGGTAATCCCTGAAGACCAGGACATTTGTGACTACAGAGCTGTTACAGATCACTTCACGTTCATGGGTGAACCCTGTGAATGCTCCTACTACAAAAATGAAGAGGAGGTTTGTAATATATTTGGAGCTAACTTCCTGCTTTAACCATCCTGCTTGTCTTAATTCTGTGCTTCGCCATTTCCTGTGCATGGAATATCAAGACTGTGGCTTCAAGGAGGGGACTAGGATGGAGATTTTGAACTCTTAACGTGAGTGTTCTGAGTCATCGCAAGTGTGCTGTTTCAAAAATGTGAAGACTCTATAAACAATGGCGGTGGTGTCCAGGATTATTTTTGGAACGGCGGAGACAAAACGGCTCATGACCAACAACCGTAGAACTCAATAAAGAGTCATGGAGTTCAAGTGGAAACATTGAGAACTTTTAAAATGGCATCTGGATAAGATATTAGATAGCATCGCACTATACAACTTCAAGTTGGAGAGAACGTCACACTTAACAACTGGACTTGCTGGATCTGATTATGTTGAATTTTATGACTTGAAATTATCCACAATAATCGTTAGACCAGCGTCCCACTACACACATCTGAGAACACGTCACACTACACAACGGGGTTTACAGCACCTCATTGCTTTGAATTCCAGGACTTGGAATCACAGGGAATGACCGTTTGGCTGGCATCACACTACACAACTTCAAGTTGGAGTGCATTTCAAACTTTAAAACCTGTACGTGCCGGGCTTCTTTCCTGCATTACATGAATAGGAATGGTTCAGTATAATGGATGACATAACTCCTTCACAACATTTTTCTAAGGATTGCCAGCTTACTGCATATTGACAGATCAATTATTGTGCTGCCTTTGGTCAACATCACGCTACAAGACTTCAAGTTGGGGAACAAGTCTGATGAAAGCTGTACTTGCTGTGTTTGGTCTCTGTGAGGATGTTAGATTGCATGACTAGGAATGACATAGGATTACAGTTTCCATGATTCCATCACAAATTCTCAGCAGCTTTAAATTTATGAATTATCACAAGTTCACTGTATTTTGACAGCTACTTAATGTTCTGTGTTAATTCTAATGTCATTCTATCCGATTTTGATGACTTTAATTGGTGGGCGTCTAACGACTAATGAATTCTACGACTCCCTCGTGACTTTTCTGCCCAGTTTCTAATTTTCTGAGCATCACAGACTCATTGTATTTTGACACCAATTACTATGCCGTCTGATTCTGGCATTACACTGCCGATGTCTAGTCAAAGAGAATGCCACACTTAACAGCTACACCTAGTGGGTCTCATTTCCTTAAAGGCATCTGATCTTACGACTAGGAGTCGCAGTAAATGACCTTTAGGCCGGTGTCACACTGTATGTATTTTATTGGACAGCATGTCACACTTAACAATTACAGTTGGTGGGTCTCATTTGCTAAAAGACGTCTGATCTTACGACTAGCAGTTGCAGTAAATGACCGTTAGGCCAGCATCACACTATAAGACTTTTATTTGGATGGCATGTCACACTTAACAACTACAACTGCTGGGTCTCGTTGCCTTGAAGGTGTCTGATCTCCTGACTGGGAGTCACAGTAAATGACCGTTAAGCCAGCGTCACACTATATGACTTTAATTTGGACATCACACTTAACAACTACAGTTGGTGGATCTTGTTGCCCAAAATGCATCTCATCTTACCACTATGAGTCGCCATAAATTACCATTATGCCAATGTCACACTATATGACTTTAATTGGGACAACATCACACTTAACAACTACAGTTAGTGGATCTCATTGTCTAAATGGCGTCTGATCTTACGACTAGGAATCTCAGTAAATGACCTTTAGACGAGTGTCACACTATAAGACTTTTATTTGGATGGCATGTCACACTTAACAACTACTATTGGTGGATCTCGTTGCCTTGAAGATCTCAGATTACACATTTAGGAATGTCAGGGTCTTACTGATGACATGACTTTCTTGTGACTTTTCTGCACACCTTCTAATTTCCAGCGTATCGTGAGCTTTCTGCATTTTGACAGTCACTTTAAATGCTGTCGTAAGCCAGTGTCACACTATGAGACTTTGTCTCAATTCGGGACTTCAGTTGCAGGACTTTGTTGCTTTGAGAATGTCGCAACTCACAAGTAGCAATGTCAGGAGATCATGAGCCACATGACGCCCTTGTGACACTTCTGCTCACCTTCTACTTTCCACAGTATCTCCTTCTTGTTGACAGCCAGTTACCATACTGGAATTAGCTGGTGTCACAGTATGCAGACTCCAAGCTGGACAGCGTGTGACACTCAGTGACTACAGTAGCTGCGTCTCATTGCCCACCATGTGATTAGGATTTACAGGGAATGAACGGTTACACAACTCACTCACAACCTCTCAGCACAGTTTCAGATTCCCTTTGGCAAATCAAAACGTAAAGGCAGCTTCCCTTTTAACATCGGTACCCATGAACAGTCCTATCACTTCTCAATGTGGTCTTCCTGTCGGTTGTATCACTTCCACTAAATTCTTCATTCATTGGTAGAAGAACCACCTTTTTGGCTGGCCCCAAATCCAGGTCAACACCGTATCCTTAACCTTATAAGACCCCAATCCCTGACACAGTCAAGTCAAATCCACACTGAGACGCTGCTCTCCATCTGACAGAGTTGAACTTCTCTTTGATATCAATGGCGACTCCTCCACCCTGTTGGTTTGGCCAGCCTTTCCTGAATAATGTGTATGCGTCTTGGTTGTACACCTGCCCGACTCTGCTCTGAGTTATTTCTAAATTTACATTTATTTTTTGGGCTGATTTCTTTATCCTAATTTGTGATACAATTTGTTCCATTTCAGTTCTCACAGAGAAGACCACAGCTATGAATTTATGACCTGGTGACTCCCATGGGGATGTCGCACTACACAGGCTGGAAGTCATCAGTGTGTTTGCCTCAACTCTCCACGAGTTGTAAATAAAGGCGATGGCTAAAAAGTCTTTTACTATGATGTGTAGCCAACTGAATAAGCTTGATGTCCTGAGCGTCTCCTCTTGTTTGTCAAACTAGGGGGGTACTTGAGGTGGGTAAATCTCAACAACATACCAGCCAATGATGTTAGATATGCCATCGGAGGAGCACACCGGAAAAATGACAAACCATCTTTGCCCACATCGTGATTTGCTTCATCCTTCACATCCAACACCAGACTGATCTCTAATACCGATGCATTTATTTTGTGACAAATCCTTGTGTAAATCTACGGACACATTTTGTGATCGCCTCTGGAATCGTTTGCCACCATTGGATCTTTTTTCCACCCCTCTCTGCACAAAGACTTTTTTATAATCGATTTTCTTCTGCCGGACTGGAGCGATTCTGTAAATAGTGTCGATTTACTGCCGTTCTTGTTTATCGGGTGTGGCATTGCGGCAGGATTTATACATTAAAGTGCCGTGTTTGTTTGTGTACTGTAATACCGATTTGTTATCTTTACTTATCAATACAATACCCTTTACCGTTTTACTTCCTTGGCTTACAGACTAAATTTTTATTTTCGTTGTTGTTTGCTAATCGATCTTTTGTGTTCCAGTGATCGACAGGTTAGCCAAATGAGTCTGAAGTGTGTTCAGGCTGATGGAGTCACAGAAGAGGTTTACCGTTGAGCGGTGTGAATTTGACAGATTTGCAAAACAAAAGGTAAAGAAAAACAAGACTGGGAAATGAAGAGCTGAAGGGTCAAGACCAAGAAGTCGAGATATGTGAGGCTGAATCCTGACTATTTAATATCCTTCCTTATCTCACTAATAACTCATTTGTTACTTTCCATTTCGTGTCATACTCACTTTACATTTCTGACATCAGCCTTTAGCTATGACTGGCATTAAGGCTGTGGGTGAGGAATGCAGGTTTAGAAAAGAGCCAGATGATGATGATCTACTGATGGAGCTGAAGGTTGTGGATGTCAATGAATGAGAGAGTGCAGGTCTGGCTGGCAGCGGAGGTTCAAGTGTGCATAACCAGGAAGGAGGCCATAATGGACGACTGCTGTGAGGAGGGTAAAGCAGGTGATGGAGGTGTCAGCTGCGGGGACAGGGTTTGTGTGGGGGTGTCTTGATGAGGGAGCTGTCTGCATCGGTGCTGTTGGAAGGTGTGGTGCATGCCTGGCCTGGCCTGACTGAGGACTGGTGGATTTAGAAGGCATTGAGACCCCTTCACTTTATTGAGTTGGAGATTTAATTTGTTTCATTTCAATCAACACTCAACAACCCATAATGCCAAAGTGGAAACGTGTCCGCAGAAAGGTTTGTACATTTATTAAATAAAAAAATCAAACCCATTCCTAGAATTATTCGGACCCTTTATTGTGGTACTCATGTGGTGCTCAGGTCCCTACTGTTTGTTTAGATTTTCCTTGAAATGGTTCTAGAATTTGATTGAAGTCCACCTGTGGAAAGGCATAAAGGGTATCTGTGTATAGAAAGTCTCATAATGCACACTGCATGGCAAGACAAAAACTCGGCCGTGAAGTCCAAGGAACTCTCTGTAGACCCCTAGGATGAAATGGTGGTGGGGTGCCGATCAGGGCAAAGGGGTCAAACCATCTGTAAAGCTCAGAGTGTTCCCAGCAGAACAGGGGCTTCAAGAATTCTGAAATGGAAGATGTTTGGAGCCAACACTCAGTCCTTTGACAGTCTTCCTGGTACGTCTCTACAAGTTTTGCATATCTGTATGTGAGCAGATGAACCCATTTTTCATCTCAAACTCCATAAGATTGGATGTGAAGCATTTGAAAACTTCTATCTTTGGGGTTTAATCCCAGGACACTCTTGTCCTGAAGCCCCTCTATCATTGTCTTGGCTCTTTGCTTCAGGTCATTGAACTGTCAGCCTACTCTGCAGCAGGTCTTCTTCAAGGACCTCTCTGTGTTTGGCTGCAGTCCTCCTCTTCATTCTGTTCTGTCCACCTGCCATGATGCTACCACCTCCACTCTTCATCTTAATGATGATATTAGGCAGGTATTGATTAGAGCCTGCTCTTGGTCAGTGAGTCTCATCACAGCAGAGAGGCTCTTCTTGTCCTCTGAGTGCCTTCCATTAAACACTCAACCATGAACACCTGACTGATGGAGTCCTGCTGAGATGGTCATCTTTCTGACAGAATCTCCTATCTCAGTGGAAGACTTCTAAACCTCAGATTGACCATTGGGTTCTCAGTCACCTCTCTGACCCAAGACCCTTCTTGTCCAGTAACTCAGTTTGGCTGGACAGCCAACCCTAAGAAGAGTCCTGGTGGCCCTAAATGACTTCTGTGTCTCCATTTCTGAACCCACTGTGATCCTGAGGACACTCATAAGTGTTACAAATGGTTTGATCCCCTCACCCTGCTCTCCATCTTACCAGAATGTGATCTTGGTGGAGGTCTACAGAGAGTTCTTTGGACCTCATGCAGTGTGATTTGTAGGACCTTCTAGACACAGAAACACGACTGACTTTTTAAACGACGGCCACTCAGTTCAGTGGTGAACTCCACTCAAGTTCTGGACACGTCTGAAGGTGACAGGATGGTCCAGAGTGCAGTTCAGAGTGACACAAGATGGGGTCTGAATACGTCTGGCAGGGAGAGATTTTAGTTTGTGATTTTTAATAAATGTATTAACCTTTCTGTTAACACGTCTTCACTTTATCATGAGTTATTAAATGTTGATTCAGTGGGTGAAAATGGGAAATTCATCCATGAAAAATTAAATCCATAACAAAGTGTGTAGAAAGAGTCTGAAGACTTTGTCACTCCAGTGTATTTTGAAATATGACACTTAAATTGAGAGGCGGCATGGTGGCACAGAGCAGCGCTGCTGCATTCCAACACTCCTCACCTCCACCCTGATTAGTACAGACCTTCACATTGTGACACTCGCTACTCGTTGGTGGGTTAAAAATCAGCCGCTGGTTACGTCCACAAACTCCTGTTCTTCTGCTGCACTGTTTGTCAGGTTAGCTCAGTTCACTTTTTCTATTTATTATATAGTGCCTTTTGTCACTACAGACATTTGTAGCAATAAAATACATTGCATTTTTTCATTCCAACAGATGGTGCGTCATTTTACTACTACAAATATTTGTGATGCTCCATTTGTGCCATCTGTTGAAATGACAGAGACATAGCAGCTGGACAGACACACAGACAGATACTTGTCCTTTTATTAAAGTGTAGGAACTCTGTTCTTGTATTTAAATTGCACTTCACATCACTGCATGAAGAATTTCTTGAAGTCTGACATTAACAAGTCAGTAAGTTTACAATCAAACTGTGAAAATCAAAATGATGTTTTAAACCTGAATAAAGCCGATAACATCTCATGATGTGACTCAAAGCTACAGAGTTACTGAGCTCCAGTCTTGCTGTCCGGGCTGCCAGGAGAAGCTCCTCATGACCCGCTATTTGATTGAGCGGGATTCTTTCTTTCTTTCTGTCATTATTGCTTTAGTCTCATGCTTATTTATTGTTCTGTGCCTGCCTTGCCTGTTTACATGTTTACCACTCAATCCTTATTGTATGTAGCGTCTTCAGTCAGTCAGTTATTCTCCAACCCGCTATATCCGAACACAGGGTCACAGTGGTCTGCTGGAGCCAATCCCAGCCAACACAGGGAGCAAGGCAGGACATGTAGCGTCTTTCTTTTACTAATATTATGAAAGACACTCATGATGTAAGACTACTCGAGACGACATACGGCCTTTCCTACTTTTCCCTTTTATTTAAATACTCTTGCAGTACTCGGTCAGGCCACGAGATGGCAGCAGCGCACCACTGCCATGTAAACGCAGGCGAGGCGGACACAAGAGAGCCGCTCGAGGGGTGTCAGGTTCAGCCGGCTGACTGGCCACGAGGAGCTCCGACACAAGTAAGCGCTTAACTGCTCAGCTGTCAGACTGTCAGACCTGCACAGTAGGAGGCGGCGTTGAGCACAACGACATGAACTCGTGAGGGTCTGCGCAGATTCTCTGATCTTCGTCTCACTTTTCTTGTGTCGCATGCCCAAGTACCCCTCACTGTGGGACGCGGTCGGGGTCGTGTCTGCACGCACACTCACATAAATGACGTGTGTTGATGACAGATATAAATATATATGTGTGAAAATCTAGAGTGTTGATTCTCGTAGCCTATAGCAATATTGACAGACCTGAGTGGTTAGGGGCAGGGCTAAGGAGCGGCATAAATGTCAATCAAAGTCAGCGTCAGCGAATCATCTTCATGTTATCACCGTCCACCTACTCTGCTCCAGTCTTCGGCATTAGCCTTTTAATTAATCCGCAAGTAATTTAGGCGCCGGGACGGCTCATTACCTCACATGCTGTCGTAACTCCCCGAAGCCAACTACGGTTTTCTAGAAGTGCAGTGCGCAAAAATAAATAAATAAATAAAATAGAAAGAAAACAATCAAATGGTGGCGGCGCCGTC
>JANRMT010062807.1:9989727-10015910 GCA_026402145.1 Polypterus bichir lapradei
TTCTCATCCACAAATTCACTCACAGAGGTGACCCATCCTGTAAATTTAATTTCACACCAAACTACAAACACAAATAGGACCTGAGCTTGTGGGGACATCAAGTGACCGGTGGAGGGTACTGGTCAGTGGTCACATGTTGTCAGATTGCTGATTGTTACACTGGAGTTAAGATCAAACCAAAACCAAAACCCTGGATAGAGGGGCTCAGTGAAGGAGGTGTTGAACCTGTGCAGGAGGGTCATTGTGTGTGAGACGCTATAAAATGACAGAGAGCCAGCAGGCCAGTCCAGGTACACACCTATTCTGAGGCTGTAGGGGGCGCTGATTACATTCTGCTGTTTATTGTGATGCACAGAGTATTGGGATTGAGAACACAGCAAACACCAGGACTTGTTTAATTGAAGGAGGCACTCCACACCACATCTTTTCCTGTCCAATGAGAAAGCAGAAAAAACATTATTAACTGTAATAATCATCAGTATCCATCTATCCATCAATTATCCAACCTGCTGTGTCCTAACTACAGGGTCACGGGGGTCTGCTGGAGCCAATCCCAGCCAACACAGGGTGCAAGGCAGGAAGCAGACCCCAGGCAGGGTGCCAGACCACTGCAGATGATTATAAGTATTTCAACTCACAAAATACCAATGACTGTATTTTGTATTAATTATGCTGCAGAGAGCTATATGATTTTTTATTTCTATATGATTTGATCTTCATTTAGGTAGGAAAGGAATTAAGTGTATGCACATAATATGAGCCTGGCTTACATTATTTTATGTGAAAATGTTGACCTCTTGATATTAACAGAACACCCTGTGAAATTATAAATCAATGGGATCATTTACTTCATGCTTTCTTAAAAATATAAGACAAAAATGTCATTTATGATTTAATAAATATAGATTATTAATCTAATCAAACAAATATAATCTAATGAAGATATTAAAACTATAAGAATGTAATCTCAGTATAAATAATGTAATGGGGAATAAGAAAACTGCTTAAATTGGTCTTGTGTGTCTACTGAGAAGGGCACATTCCTTAGAAATGGGAGTGCCTGGCAGTTCTTTGTTTTTGCTCAACTCCTGTATGTCGTAAATTAAGATGTCACTCGTAATCTGTGTATGACCTCAGAATGAACTGCTATGGTTTTTTTTTTTTTTTCTGTTCTCTCTTTGGCTAATGAATAAGCTAAGTAATACAAAGAGGAATTTTTTCTTTTAAGCAAGACTGTCTGTTCTGACCAGCCAGTGGCCATGAACTGGGGGGGAGGGGGGGGGTGGGGGGGGGCTCCAGTCTATTCGTGCTGCAGTCTGCCTATCTCACCAAGAATAAAGAGATTGCTTTTTATTTTACATATTGGGGTCCGTTTCTTTGTCGTTCCCGACTTCCAGCGACGACACCAGTCATTTATATGTGACTCCAATCACCACACAGTATCCACTCCTAAATAGTCACTGGAATGAGGCTCTGGATACTGAGACAGGCATGTGATCCTGCTGGAGCAGCACTACTGAAAGGCGCTATATAGACTGACTGACAGGTGACATTCAGTGACACTCAGAGGACACAGCAGTTGGGGTGTCAGCCTGAAGGACATGTGGCTGTGAATCAACAGTGAGCCCTGCTGGTCAGACTGGTATTTGTAGGTCTGAGGTGTCATCGCCCCTCACCATGACACACACACCTGATTGGCTACTAAAACCCAATAATAATGGAGACCCTGACAGCCGCACTCGCCCCGCATTCTCATCCATAAATTCACTCACAGAGGTGCTGCCACCCCCCACCTATAGTGGACAATTAATTTTGATCCCAAACTGCAAACACAAAGACACCTGAGATTGTGGGGACATCAAGTGACCGGTGGAGAGAACTGGTCAGTGGTCACATGGTGTCAGATAGCAGATTCTTACACTGGAGTTTAAATAAAGCCCAAACCCTGGATAGAGGGGCTCAGTGAAGGAGGTGTTGAACCTGTGCAGGAGGGTCATTGTGTGTGAGACGCTATAAAATGACAGAGAGCCAGCAGTCCAGTCCAGATACACACCTATTCTGGGGCTGTAGGGGGCGCTGATTACAGTCTGCTGTTTATTGTGCCACACAGAGTACTGGGAATGAGAACACAGCAAACACCAGGACTTGTCGTTGTATCCAAAGAGGCTCTTCTCTCCCCCTCCTTTCCTGCTCAGTCCTTTATATGAGACTCCAATCATCACGAAGTCTCCACTGTACTTCACCTCCCAGTAACAGCGAGTCCCAGTCAGAGTCTCTCTGCACAGAACTTGTTGCCAGTGGTCAAATCTGTCAGGATGATCAGGATATTTAGTCACTTTCTGGGACTCGCTGTTACTGGGAGATGGAGTGTAATGGTGAAAGTCTGAGGATAAGAGTCGCATATAAAGGAATAAGAAGGAAAGGATGGGGCTTGGACTGCTGCCTTGGACACTATGACAAGTCTTGATGTTTCTTCTGTTCTAATTCTGAGTACTCAGTGTGTCACAATAACAAAGACACTGTAAATGAACTTCACAACTTTATGTGACTGAATATGGGGATGAGAATGCAGGGCGAGTGCCGCTGTCAGGGTCTCCATTATTATTGTGTTTATTTAATATTTGAGTAGCCAATGAGGTGTGTGTGTCATTGTGTGGTGCAGTGACCCTTCAGATTCACACATAGCAGTCTGACCAGCAGGGGTCACTGTTGAATTACAACTACATTTACAAGGAAAGGTAAGAAAACCTTTTGGAATTCCTTGGATTTCTGCATCAATTCCTACTAAGATGTCATCTGATCATCACCTAAGTCCCAATTCTACACAACCACAATCTGGCTAAACTAATAACATACCAGATGTTGGACTTTCCATATGTTAGGCACATTGAGTGATCGTTCACAGTGTAGACTGGCAAAACAAGTTTTAATTATTTAATTATTTTTATTTAATAACTTGTTGATCCTCCTTTATCAGCCATAACCTACACCAAACATTTCTGTTTCCTGCTTATAAGACCTGCACAATGTTTGGGATGTCTTATGGACCATCCTTCCCTACCAAGCTGTTTCAGTTCCTCAGTATTTCTGGTTGCACAGCTCTCAGGTCAGGCTGCAGCATCTCAGAGGGGTTACAGTCAGGAATCTCACTTGGTCAAACGTCTTTACCTGCCATTCTTTTGTTGATGTACTTGTGTGCTTTGGGTCATTGTCTTACTGCATCATCCAGCCTCACTTACGCTTGAGGTCGTGGACTTCTGCCCTTACATGTTTGCTACACATTTGAATTTCTTGTTTCCTCAATATTTGCATCGTGTCCTGGCTCTGAATTAACAAAGCAGGCCCAATCCATGATTCTCCTTTTACTTTGTTTCACAGTTGGGATGAGGCTTTGGTGTTGGTGTGCAGTGCCCTCTTTCATCAAACCTAGCATTGTGCATTTGTGCCAAAAAGATCAACTTTTGTCTCATCTGTCCATTTAACATTGTCCAAGGACCATTGTGAAACATCCAGGTGGTCCTGAGCAAACTTAAGATATGCTGCAATTCATTTTTTTTTTTCAGGTTTGCCTTTTGTGCTGGTGGAGTGATTGTTACCTCATGCCCACTCACATGGATATCCCACTACAGTCCTGAATTTCTTCCATTTGTAGATATTTTGTTCTTACCGTGGATTGATGAACACCCAGGTCTTTAGCAATGCTTGTGTAGCCTTTTCCAGCTTCATGCATTTCTATGATGAGTCTTCTAAGTTCCTGTGACATTTGTTTGGATTGAGGTGAGGTTCACACTAACCACTTTATCTTGAAGAGAGCAGAATTATCAGTTGCCAGGCTTATAATTTCATTGTCTTTAATGAAACAGCTTCCTCCATTTAGCTTTAGGAGAGGGTATCTTACTTTGTCCAGCCTGCACTGTCTAATGACGACTCAATGTGCTCAATAAGAACATGTAAAGTAGAACAGTTTGTGTGTTATTAGTTTAGTCAGATTGTGTTTAACTATGAATTGTGACTTAGATGAAGATCAGAGCTCATTTTAATTGGAAATCAAATCCATGGAAATCCAAAGGGGTCACTTACTTTGTCTTGCTAAAGTACATATATTAAAATCTGGGACATCAATAACTGCTGTGTACCCTGAATGTCACCTGTTACGGATGACAAATGTGGACCTGCTGGAACAGCACAAATGAAAGACTTTATTAAGGCCTCGGTATAAAGAGCTATTGACAGACATGTGTACGAGTGACAAAGGTCTCTAGACTGCTGTCCCCTCACCAGAAATCTTTTGCCCCTCAATTAGTCACTCAAGGGGTCCATCACCTCTGAATAAATTGTCTGTGAATATCTGAAGATGAGGACTCACTGGTCACTCAGGTATCAGGCACACTGATGGAGTTTGGTGTTTTACTGAGGCAATTTATGTCACAGTAGACATTAAACTGCACCTCCTCCTTCCTGCTCTCAGGTTTGTCAAAGTCACCCAAACTTAAGGAGTTGAGTCAGCTGACTAAATTTACCACCACTGTCAACATTTAAAGTACCAATCACATTTGACACCTGTGAACACTTTTATCTAACCCTAATTCACAATTCCCTCAGGACCTCTGAATATGCTGCATGTCACCTGACGTCAGTCTGCATAAACAGGCAGATTAAGGTCCAGGTTGACCGCCTGTATTACAGGCCTAAGCAGCGGGTGGAGACTGTGAGTTCTAAATCTGACATCTTCTTGGAGTCTGACGGGGGTCAAAAGGAAGTGGAGAAAGTAGAGAAGGAGTGAGGGGTGATAGTGAGAGAGGAGGGTGTCAGGCGGAGTAAGGGCAAGATGAACAACCTTAAGGAGCTGAATGAATCACATGAGTGTGCTGCTTGTGGGTCTCTGTTGTTGTAAAATAACTTGATAAATAAAGAATTGAGATTAATTCTTCCCCTCTGATGTTTTCTTCATTTTACTTGGCACACTCTGACAGCCGTCCTATGATCACAATTTTTGTATGCTTTGTTGATCAAATCTGTGTCCTGATGTGTGACTGATGTCTAAATCTTTAATCACTCAGTCATCAGACAGGCCGTCACATGATGAGCTCTTCACTGCTGACCTAAACCCTGTTGTCCTCTTCTCTCTCTCTCTCTCTATTTCACTTCAGCCATTGTGTCAGTTCTCATTGTCTGACCACATAAAGCCATTGGTCTCTGTGGTCTCTCACATCCTCATCACATCTGCACATCAGCAGTGATTCAGGTCAGAATCTCATTTTAAAGTCGATGAGCACATTCTACACATTCTCATTCACTTTGGGTCTGTTGCCCTCTCAATTTTGCTGTGGTCCATGTCCTCATTTTAATGACACTCCTGTCCTGCCCTAATGTCTGGAGTACCGCAGTTCCCTTTAATTATAAATGGTATAATTATGAAAGTCTATGTTATCTCACATAGTAATTTCACTTTCAAGTTCAAGTTTCTTTATGGTCATCCCATCCAAATACATCGTACGGGTTGAGATAAAAATGGGTGTCTTTAGGACCACCATACCAATATACAACATGTAGTGCAACAAGACAATGTACACCACTTAGTGCAAATACAACATGTAGTGCAAACAGACAGGACAGTGTGCAGTAAAGTGACATGACAACGGTAGGACAACATCCAACAGATCAGCTCTAACTGGATCAGTAACAGCTTAACAGCAGAGGAGACATTACTGAGTTAAAAAGGTGAACTATAAGAAGATGACTAATGTACATCAAACATTTAGTAACTGCTTAACACTCATAAAGTGCAATGTGTACATTTGATTTACAAAGTTTTCAAATGTGCAAATAATGTAAAGTTCAGAGTTCAAAATCAAGTAGTTGGTGGAGCTCAGACATTAAGGAGTCAAACAGCATGGGTGTAAGAAACTGTCACACGGTCTGGATGATCTGACTCGGGTACTGCAATACCCATCTGCTAGACATCAGGAGCTCAAAGAGCTCATGTGCTGGGTGTGAGGGGTCAGCCACAATGCTGGGTGCCTTGTGGAGGTTGTGTGTGCTGTAGGAGTCTTGTTTGGAGTGCAGAGACACACCGATGAAGTCTGTCCTCAGCTGTCTTAGCAGTCCTCTGTAGTAACTTGTGATCCTCAGGACTACAGTCCACATACCACACCATAATGGAGCTGGTCAGCACATTAACACATTCATGTTTGTGCTTAGCAAAGTGCCTTATGTTTGGTCAGTGAAAGGATGGCGCTGTATAATAAGGACTGATTAACAAGGCTGTGGATAGGATGAGAAATAAGCCATTAGTTGGGAGCAGGGTCATGAAGATCATTGGAAAACCACATGAAAGACAGCAGACAACTGAGAAAAGGAGGCCTGTACTTTGTAGGGTCCACTCACACATACACACACGCACACACACAGAGAAACATACATGGATGCCATCGGGGCCAATTACAGTATGTCAGTATATAAACAGGGTCATGGGACTGGCACCCTGTCCAGGGGTTGTTCATGCCTGCGAGGAGAGTGTGTTAAGCATATGGAAAGAGTATTTTGAGAGGCTTATGAATAAAGGGAACAAGACAGAGAAGACGTTGGATGATGTGGAGATAGTGAATCAGGAAGTGCAACGAATTAGCAAGGAGGAAGTAAGGGCAGCTCTGAAGAGGATGAAAAATAGAAAGGCCATTGGTCCAGATGACATACCTGTAGAAGCATGGAGGTATTTAGGAGAGATGGCAGTGGCATTTTTAATCTGATTGTTTAATTGAATCTTGGAATGTGAGAGGATGTCTGAGGAGTGGAGAAGAAGTGTACTTGTACAAATATTTAAGAATAAGGGGGATGTGCAGAGCTGTAGTAACTACAGGGGGATAAAATTGATGAGCCACAGCATGAAGTTATGGGAAAGAGTGGTGGAAGCTCAGTTAAGAAGTGAGGTGATGATTAGTGAGCAGCAGGATGGCTTCATTCCAAGAAAGAACACCACAGATGCAATGTTTGCTCTGAGGATGTTGATGGAGAAGAATAGAGAAGGCCAGAAGGAGTTGTATTGCGTCTTTCTGGACCTGTAGAAAGCAAATGACAGGGTGACTGAGAGGAGCTGTGGTATTGTATGAGGAAGTCGGGAGTGGCAGAGAAGTACATGAGAGTTGTACAGGATATGTACGAGGGAAGTGTGACAGTGGTGAGGTCTGCGGTAGGAGTGACGGATGAATTCAAGTTTGAGGTGGGATTACATCAGGGATTGGCTCTGAGTCCTTTCTTATTTGCAATGGTGATGGACAGGTTGACAGATGAGATTAGACAGGAGTCCCCGTGGACTGTGATGTTTGCTGATGACATTGTGATCTGTAGTGATAGTAGGGAGTAGGTTGAGGAGACCCTGGAGAGGTGGAGATATGCTCTAGAGAGGAGGAATAAATAAGAGGAAGGTCAGTGGAATGGTGAGGATGCAGGGAGTAGAGTTGATGAAGGTGGATGAGTTTAATACTTGAGATCAACAGTACACAGTAATGGGGATTGTGGAAGAGAGGTGAAAAAGAGAGTGCAGGCAGGGTGGAGTGGGTAGAGAAGAGTGTCGGGAGTGATTTGTGACAGACGGGTATCAGCAAGAGTGAAAGGGAAGGTCTACAGGATGATAGTGAGACCAGCTATGTTATATTGGTAGGAGGCGGTGGCATTGACCAGAAAGCAGGAGACAGAGCTAGAGGTGTCAGAGTTAAAGATGCTAAGATTTGCATTGGGTGTGACAAGGATGGATAGAATTAGAAACGAGGACATTAGAGGGTCAGCTCAGGTTGGACTGTTGGGAGACAAAGTCAGAGAGGCGAGATTGCATTGGTTTGGACGTGTGCAGAGGAGACATGCTGGGTATACTGGGAGAAGGATGCTAAGGATAGAGCTGCCAGGTCAGAGGAAAAGAGGAAGGCCTAAGTGAGGGTTTATGGATGTGGTGAGAGAGGACATACAGGTGATGGGTGTAACAGAACAAGATGCAGAGGACAGAAAGATATGGAAAAAGATGATCCGCTGTGGCGACCCCTAACGGGAACAGCCAAAAGAAGAAGAAGGATAGCAGGGAGCTGGAGGCTATCCTGGTGAGACTTGGTGGAAGACATGAAACAGTCCAGGATGAGATACACATTGTGATCCATGGACAGTCGAGTGAGCTGAGTGCTCTCATTAAACCGAGCTGATGTTCGCAGTGTTCTGATCACTTGTGTCTCGAGTACCTCAAGCCTCTCTAAGTTCAGAGATTTTATCCTTCTTGGGAACTGGAATGATAATGGCTACCTTAAAGCAGTCCGGAACTTTGCCCAGCATCAGAGAATATTAAATATGTCAGTAAAGACTGGGGCTTACTGGTCTAAGAGTATCAGGTGGGATTCTTCAGGGCCTGCTGCTTTCCTGGTTTTCTGTATCCTAAAAATGTTTTTGTAACTCCAGGGTGGGGCGGAGTGGAATGACTGGAGGGAGGGAAGTTTAAGAAGGTGAATCAGATTTCAGTAAAGGGGGTCTGAGGGGGGTGATACTGAAATAGTTTTGAGAGGGAGGGGTGGGGGCTGTTGATATAGAAGGCAGAGTGTCAGAGTCCAAACAGGGCCTCATGTCCTTGTCAGCACAGTAATAAAACTCATTCAGCTGATTAGCTAAAATGGAGGAGGATGAGGCGTGGGAGCTCATCTGCCTGGAATTTGTAAGTTTTTTCCAGAGAACTCCACACTGCCTTCCTGCCTTCCTATTACTGTTAAAGCTTTTCTCCAACTGATCTTTAGAAGTGGCTGTTGTAGCTCTCAGGACTTTATTAAATGGCCGCTTTGCAGATTTATATTCATCCCTGTTTCCAGACCTGTATGCCACCCCTTCAGTCCTCCACACAGGCTTTGTCCTCTTCCTCTCGACTATGGCCGTTGGATACTGGCGACTGGCCCCTTCTTATATGCCACCCAGAAGGACTGCAGGTGCCTAATGAGCTTCTTCCAGCAGCACTTCTGGGTGTGGCAGAAGTGCTGCCAAATAGGGCCCGTCAAATGTCCATGTGCCCCACGGCGATGGCCATGAGCCCCAACAGGGTTGAGCTTCTATGCTGATGGCCTGAGGACCCGCTGGACACCAAGGGAGCTGCCCTCAGTTGCTCTGGGGGAGAAACTGTCTTGGAAGTACTCTCTCACCTGGGCCGTTCATAAGGGTAAGGGTCCCGACCGTCCCCCAATCTGGGAACAAGCATAATCATGGCATGGTCAGAGTGGGCAAGAGGTGCACAGGAGAAAATGTAAAATTGCCCTTTAATGTTTGTGTGAAAGTGATCCAATGTTCTGCCCTCACAGCTAGGGCATTTGATCAGTTGGTGGTATCTGGGCAGATCGTCTTTCATGTTACTGTGGTTAAAATCCCTCATAATGGAAATGAAAGAACTGGGGAATTGATTTTCCAAATGACGAATGTTATCAGCTAACAACTGTTCTGCCAATTGAGCATTCACTTCAGGAGGAATGTAAATACCAACCAGTATAACAGAATGAAATTCAAAGGGTAGAAAATGTCTTGCAATTAGGAATTGCAGTTTCTCTAAGGAGGGACCATGCACTGACACAGTGGGGTTCTACACCCACCAGCATCAGTTATAATCTTCTTTGCTCCCATTTAGGGGTTGCCACAGTGGATCATCTGTTCTCCATCTCTCCCTGTCTTTCACATCATTTTCTGCCACACCAACTGCCTTCATGTCCTCCCTCACCACATCCATAAACCTCCTCTTTGGCCTTCCTCATTTCCTCCTGCCTGGCAGTTCCACCCCCAAGATTCTTTTCCTGATGTACCCGTCATCTCTCATCTGCTCAAACCATCTCAATCTCAGCTCTCTCACTTGGTCATCACTCTGTCATACCTGTGTTGTCCCCCTTATATACTCGTTCCTAATCCTGGATATGCTTGTTACTCCAAGTGACAATTGTAGCATCCTCTGCCACTTCCAGCTCTGGCTAAGCATTTGACAAAGTCCTCACAGGTCTGAACTCTGCAATGGCCTTGTAGATCCCACACTTGCAGCTGTGGGTCTGCGTCTTCTTCATCCTGCACAGTCCAGTGTTTTTATGAGTGAACGTCTGATATCCTGGTCATCAATCCAATGTCATCTAAACATCAAGGACTGACTCGTACACCAGTGTTCCTTCAGACTGTCTTCTTTATTTGACGCACTCTTCAACCCCAATTGAACTGTTAAATTAAACCTTTCTTTTAAATCTTTTGTATTATTATACTTATTTTAGCCAATCTACTGTGACATTATTAAGACAAGTGTGACAGAAACAGTAAGTTGTGTCTTGGAATGTAAAACAAATGTTTTGTACAAATGTGTGACACCAAAAGTGGAAATTAATTCTGATGAGACCCCCATGTGTCCTCTTGTGTTTCCAAACAGAAACAGCTGGGGGCGACACTGAGTGAAGTTAGGAGGAGACTTGAGAAGAAAGAGAAGAAAATGAAGGAGGCGAGGAGGACAGCAGAACAGATGAATGTGAGTGGAATTAAGATAACACTTCATATGAATGAGAGAAAAAAAAACTAAAAGGGTTGTGAGAGTTTCTGGTAATGACGTGTGAGGACAGGGAGATGGAGAAGGAGAGATGATGGTTTATTGTGTCCTTCATGGCATTTCACTGCTGACAGCATTTCATGTTTAATTTATTAGAAATTCAGACATTGACTTCTTAACATCCTCAGGTTTCTCATTCCACCACTTAAAGATGACTCAACTCTCCCTAACAATAACTCATACAGAAGATTGGTGCTGATGTTCTGATGTTCAGATGTGCATTAAGCCTTCTAATCTATTTAACCCCATGTGTACCGGTGTGTGGGGGGCACAGGTGGAAATCCTGAGATGACCACTTTATCAGTTCTGCTTCTTAGCTTTGCACCCAACTCTTTGCCCTGCAGAACTGGCAGTCTGATCTCCATATTTCAATTGTACAATGACAACTAGACAAGCTTGATAACAACATTTGGATCCTTCACTGCTCTGGCCAGGAGCCTATCCAGCTATCCACAAAGGTTTTCAATCTGTGTACCCAGAAGGCAACACAGGATTTGAGACTCTGTATCTGGAGCAAAACTTCATCTCAATTCCCATAATAACTGAATCCCTGACTATGACTACTTTCAGAGCTCCTCATCCCTGCCTACTGTCTCAGAGATATCAGAGTCACTGTGCAGCTCTGCAAGGTCCTGAAAACAGCTGAACACCTCCAGCTTTGGGGTTGGTGATCATGGACAGTGGCACCTCATACACTACTGTGACCCACCTGCACACTAGCTTTCACTCCAAAGACACTCAGGTGAGCCGTACAAATAAAATTCACAGTGGCAGTTATTAGTAATATTGAAAAGTTAAATAAAGGAAATAGAAACGCAGTAACCTAAAATATAAAGACTCACAACTCTGAGGATTACGATTGAATACAGTTGGGTGAAGGTTAATAAGCAAAGACACAATTAATGTAATTAAATTACAACAGATCAGCTTTTCTCCACAATACCAATTCTTCTTCTTCTTGTTTCTCAACTCTCAATGTACCTCAAATTTTAAGGTGCTATCAAGAATGACACCTAAGTTTTTAACTTGGAAGGAAGAAAAGATTAGAGAATTATCATTTGAGGTACACATTAATATTATAACTCATAGTTTATCTGAGCTGTTTATGCCCATCTCTTTCAGCTACTAGCACTGCTATTCTTGTTCGTGCTCTGGTCACATCTCATATTGATTATTGTAAGTCTGTCCACAATGGTCTTCCTCACAAACTTCTTTACAACTTCAGTTGGTTCAGAACGCTGCAGCTCGTATTATTACCAGAACACCTTTCATTGAACACATCACTCCAGTCCTTCAGCAGCTTCACTAGCTCCCTATTAAATATCACATTGATTTTAAGATTCTGCTGATTACTTACAAGACCCTCCATAATCTGGCACCTCCTTATCATACTTATCTTCCTCACATCTCCGTTCCTTCCAATATTATCTTATTGTATCTCCTGCTCACCTGACTGCCATGAAGTTTAGAGATGTTAGCCGTGTGGTCCCTCACCTCTGGAACTCTCTGCACAAGATATTTGTAATATCGACTCTCTTCCAATCTTTAAATCTCACCTTAAAACACATCTTTTTAAGATGGCTTATTCTGTTTGATATGAATTTTAGTTGATGAAATTAAATTACAGAAATTAAGGTAAAATTAAAAAACACAACGTCCACTCCCATTAATATCTACATATACAGTCTATGTGAGTAAAGATGAAGCCAAAAGGACTGTTTTATAAAAGAATCCCAGCTTTTCTGTGAAATAAGTTAAAGCTGACTAAGGTACTTGGCCATTCTTTTCTCCAGAGAGTGTTGTGGAGAAATTTCAGAAATAACAAGCAGAGTCTTCAGAAAGGCAGTCAGAATTTAAGACTTTAATGCACAGCTTAGAAAACAATTGCGGAGCTCATAAAGCCTGTCTTGATTCATAAAGTGAACCCCGAGTGTCCAGAGCGCCCCAGATATATTACAGTTCTTATCTCGAAATGCCCCCCTTCCAGACTAGGTTCCCATCATCTACTGTATAGAGTTTCCCATGATGTTTCACCTTTACCCATAACAATCGCCTGGTGTCCCAGACCTTCTCATAACAGTTTTCTTGCCCCTGGAGACATCCCCATTATAGTCTTCATAACAATGTTTTTGCTGGCAGGACATATTTGCCATCTGGCGATAAACATCATCTGATTACCCCTTCCTCTACTTTTAAGGTAATGTCAATGGCCTTTCAGTTGTTAATCAACTCCCAACTTAACAATTAAGCTGAGGAACAATTAAACAGAGATCAGGGGGGCCCATAAATAAAAACTAACTGGAGTGCCTAATTAATAATTCAATAAATGATTACTTGTTGCACTAGCGTCCTGTAAGGCTAAGAGTAACATACAGTATGAGGCGGCTGTGCCGGTGAGCGGTAGCGCACAGCTTCACTGATAAGGGCTAAGCTGCAAACAACCTTGACATGACACAGAGCTTCATGCTTGAGAGAAAAGAAAAAAGACAAGCCTGTTAAAAATTGCTTCTTTAAGCTCACTCATATGTACTACTATATCTTATTATTATTATCTATCATCGCTAAACTATATAAAGAAATATTGCAAATGCCACTGTAGAATATATATGTGTGTGCTAAAATAGAAAGCCCATGAACGCAGACAGCAGTACTGTTAAGTCGAGGCACACAGCTGCCCGGTGGTCTGACTGAGGCCAGGCTACTGCTTACGTCACGGCACATGTTCAGGAAAAAGACCCCTAGCTTTCAATAATCAACTCTTAAGTGTCTAAAGTGTTCAAAACTAACTAATATCATAATACATTGTGTTTAATTTTATTGCCTAAGCTATGAAGGCAATTTGTGAATTTCCCCTTGGGATTAATAAAGTATCTATCTATCTATCTATCTATCTATCTATCTATCTATCTATCTATCTATCTATCTATCTATCATATAGTGTCTATCTATCTATCTATCTATCTATCTATCTATCTATCTATCTATCTATCTATCTATCTATCAATGAACTCTAATGTTTCTCTTCTAAATGCCATTTAATTACTTATATATTTTATACGCTAGCTTAAGAGTTTACCCTTTACTCACACAGTCAAAGGCCTTACATGCAGTTTGTTTAGTCTTAGATGAAGCTCGGCTCCTGCAATGTTCAAAACAAAGTTTGTCTGCTTGCTTCCTCAGAGAGCGCATGATGACCTCGTCTCACAGCTCGACTTGCAGAAACTCGAAAACAAAGCAAGTAAGAAGGGCAGGCAGGCAAGAGGCCTCTCTAATAAAACTAATGGTGTCCTTTTAAAGTTGTTTCAGGCCTAAACGTTTCATAGCTAAGAGCACAAAAGCAATAATAAAGCACATTGATCTCTAATCAAAATACTCAACAAGAGCAGACACTTTGATTTTGATTCATAACTTACTGTAACATATTGTAAGAATAAAACGAAATGAAAATGACAAAAAAAAAAAAATATTGGGAGACCTTAGAAGTTAAAAGACATCATTGGATGAGAATTGACCCTCTAATGAGAATCTCAGGGGTCTTCAGTCACTCAGTAAAGTCCTCACTTAGCTGTGAGGTGTCATTGTGTGCCTCACACTGAACATGGTCAAGAGAAGAAGAGGAAAGGACGAAGATCACAGCTGAGCAGGTCAAAGTGAAGACTACAAGACCACCTCCAAAGACCTCAGCACCACAGCACCTAACATCAAGAAGTTTAAGGTCCATGGGACTGCAGCCAAACTCTTTGGATGTCACTACAAATACAAAATGGACCCCTTAATGAACAGAAGGATAGTTTAAGATGTGAGGAACAAACCAAGGCAGACATCAGGACAGACAAAGGCTGACCACCACCATCAAAGTACAACAGCATCAAGTAGCACCGTCAATCACTTACTGAATGAAAGGGGGCTTCATGGTAGAAGACCCCAATTCTGGAAGACAGCATTGGAGTCTCATCAGCGCAGATCCTGATTGGTTCTTGTTAATTGTCTGTGTTGTGCTCCGCCCCCAGTCCCGTTACACACTCCCAGATTTCCTCACTCGTTTTCTTTTCTCTCCTTTCAGACTTCTGTCCCCTCACACTGGACATCAACACGGCACACAGAGTCCTCCATCTGTCTGAAGGGAACAAGAAGGTGACATGTGAGGGGACATAAACTGAATATCCTGATCATCCTGACAGATTTGACTACTGGGCCCAAGTTCTGTGCAGAGAGGCTCTGACTGGGACTCGCTGTTACTGGGAGGTGGAGTGCAGTGGAGACTTCATGAGGATTGGAGTCGCATATGAAGGACTGAGCAGGAAAGGAGGGGGAGGGGAGTGCAGCCTTGGAGACAACGACAACGACTTCACTTTAACTTAATCCTGATACTCTGTATGTTCAATTCATCATAATAACTATTCATGGTGGCACTAAAATCCGTACTGACCCCTACTCTCTCTTCTGTTTCTTTTTCCGGTTTCTCTGTGGTGGCGGCCTGCGCCACCACCAACTTACTCAAAGCACCATGATGCCCCAGCATTGATGGACTAAAAGCCAGAAGTCCACGTGATCATCATCATCATCATCAAGTCCTTCCGTGAAAACCATAAATACAAAGAGGACTGTTTCATTTATGTTAGGTAGATTGCCCAGAGGGGACTGGGCGGTCTCATGGCCTGGAATCCCTGCAGATTTTATTTTTTTTCTCCGGCCGTCTGGAGTTTTTTTTTTGTTTTTTCTGTCCCCCCTGGCCACTGGACCTTACACTTATTCTATGTTAATTAATGTTGACTTATTTTATTTTCTTACTGTGTCTCTTATTTTTCTATTCTTCATTATGTAAAGCACTTTGAGCTACATTTTTTTTTGTATGAAAATGTGCTATATAAATAAATGTTGTTGTTGTTGTTGTTGACAAGTCCTGGAGTTTGTTGTGGTCTCATTCCCAGTACTCTGTGTGTCACAATGACAGAGAGACTGGAATCAGCGCCCCCTACAGCCCCAGAATTGGTGTGTATCTGGACTGGCCTGCTGGCTCTCTGTCATTTTATAGCGTCTCACACACAATGACCCTCCTGCACAGGTTCAACACCTCCTTCACTGAGCCCCTCTATCCAGGGTTTGGGTTTTATGTTGGTTTTAACTCCAGTGTAACAATCAGCCACCTGCCACCATGTGACCACTGACCAGTACCCTCCACCGGTCACTTGATGTCCCCACAAGCTCAGGTCCTCTTTGTGTTTGTAGTTTGGGGTGAAATTAAATGCACAGGATGGGGGGGTTTTGGGGGGGGGGGGGGCACCTCTGTGATTGAATTTGTGGATGAGAATGCGGGGTGAGTGCGGCTGTCAGGGTCTCCATTATTATTGGGTTTGAGTAGCCAATGTGAACGCTGAGGTCGAAAAACAACGATAATCTAAAACAATTTAAAATAAAAAGCAATTTCTTTATTATTTATTCTTGGTGAGTTTAAAAGAAAAAACTGCAAGATTGCTCCCCCCCCCACCCCCGCACAGCTCAGAGCAACTCATCTGGGTTTCAGGCAGAATGCAGTAAAAGAAACAATGTTCTCTCTTTTATCACCTATCTTGTTCATTAGCCAAAGAGAGAACAGAAAAAAAACAAGACAGTTCATTCTGAGGTCCTACACAGATTAGGGTGACATCTTAATTTATGACATACAGGAGTTGAGCAAAAACAAAGAATTGCCAGGCACTCCCATTTCTAAGGAATGTGCCCTTCTCAGTAGACACACAAGACCAATTTAAGCAGTTTTCTTAAAGTTCATTGCATTAGTTATAAAGAGATTACATTCTTATAGTTTTAATATCTTCGTTAGATTATATTTGTTTGATTAGATTAATAATCCTTATTTATTAATTCATAAATGACATTTTTGTCTTATTTTTAAGCAAGAGTGAAGAAAACTATCCCATTGATTTATAATATCATAGGATGTTCTGTTAATATCAAGAGGTCAGCATTTTCACATAGAAGAATGTAAGCCAGGCTCATATTCTGTGCATAAACTTAATTCCTTTCCTACCTAAATGAAGATCAAATCATAGAGAAATAACAAATCATATAGCTCTCTGCAGCATGATTAATACAAAATACAGTCATTGGTATTTTGTGAGTTAAATACTTATAATCATCTGCGGTGGGCTGGCGCCCTGCCTGTGGTCTGCTTCCTGCCTTGCGCCCTGTGTTGGCTGGGATTGGCTCCAGCAGACCCCCGTGACCCTGTAGTTAGGACACAGCAGGTAGGATAACGGATGGATAGATGGATACTGATAATCATTACAGTTAATAATGTTTTTTCTGCTTTCTCACCAATCAGATGTGTGTGTCATAGTGAGTGGCGGTGACACCTCAGACCTACCAATACCAGTCTGCCCAGCAGGGGTCACTGTTGATTTACAGCCACATGTTCTTCAGGCTGACACTCCAACAACTACTGAGGCCCCTAAGTGTCACTGAATGTCACCTGTTAAGTAGGACAGGCGTGTGGTCCTGCTGGATCAGCACAACTGAAAGGCGCTATACAGACTCAGTATTGAGACCTCTTCAATAGTGACTATATGTAGGAGCAGAGAGTGACAGAGGGGACTGGAGTGTTGTCCACTCACCAGACATTTTGTGACCCTCCATTGGTCACTCAAAGGGTCCTTCACTTCAGAATGAATTCACTGTGAATGTCTGAAGACGAGGACTCACCGGTCAGTCAGATGTCAGCCGTACTGACAGTTTGGTGTTTCTGTTGATGTCACATTAAACTTTAAACTGCACCTCCTCCTTGTCCCCAGATGTGTCACTCTTGGTACCCTGAACGCTCCAACATCTTCACAAAATGAATTCTTGGTCAGTTGGCACACACTTGACATGGGTGCACATGTGTGGCTTTGCAGTGGACTGGCACCCCGTCCAGGGTTGGCCCACCTTGTCTACAAACCTCAACTTGAAAAGCGGATGAGAAAGACAACGAATGGACAGAAGGGGTCACTGATTGGTCAGTCGCCAAACTACTGCCTCTTGTGGCCACTCTGAATATTACACAGCAATTTATACAAAAAGGAAATCTAAACGATAAAAGCAGAAAGCATTCAGTGAAATCCTGAGCAGTGAAACATGAAAGGAGAGAATGAGAAACAATCAGAGAGTCAGACGAATGGAGACTTTAACAGGAGGACTGAGGGGTGGGACTGAAGTGCAGTGGCGCCCTCTAGTGGACACCCGCCATATTACACACATGGGAAAGGTCAGCAGGGAAGGGGGAGAAAAGAATAGAGTGCAGTGTAAAAGAAATAAGAATAAAGTAAAAACACAGAAATAAAACACCTGGAATAAAGAACTTTAAATATTGTATCTAAAATTAATTAAGATTTAAATGAATTAAGAGTAAAATAAGGGAGACAGGGCGGCACGGTGGCGCAGTGGTAGCGCTGCTGCCTCGCAGTTAGGAGACCCGGGTTTGCTTCCTGGGTCCTCCCTGCGTGGAGTTTGCATGTTCTCCCCGTGTCTGCGTGGGTTTCCTCCCACAATCCAAAGACATGCAGGTTAGGTGGATTGGCGATTCTAAATTGGCCCTAGTGTGTGCTGGGTGTGTTTGTGTGTGTCCTGCGGTGGGTTGGCACCCTGCCCAGTATTGGTTCCTGCCTTGTGCCCTGTGTTGCCTGGGATTGCTCCAGCAGACCCCCGTGACCCTGTGTTCGGATTCAGCGGGTTAGACAATGGATGGATGGATAAGGGAGACACGATCACACAGTCACATGACCTTCAGAGCTGACAGGTGAGCTGATTCTTCTGTAGCCAAACTGCCCCCTCTAGTGGCCACTCTCAATATTAAATGAATGGCAAGGCTGAGGGGGAGGAAAGATTTGGGTTTGATCAAATGGATATTCTGTACAGATTTCTGAATATTGTCATTACCTTGTAAGGACAGTGCAGCTTTGTTAGTGTAAGAGCCTTTTCCTAGTTACATAAGTTCATAAATATTTGACTATGCATAATCTACTGTATGGGAGGTTCCTATAACCCCCCTAAGTAGAACTGAATTGGTATATTCTAGCCATTTCTAACAGCTCTGACTAAACATTATTCTCAGTAAGTGATCAGCCTTGCCATGTGTAAGGTGTAACCGTGCCTATGTGCCTTTTGAGTGTGTGAAGTAACATGTAAGACAACACGCTTATTTAAGTGCTGAGCCGTATGTTTAAAGCGTACAGAAGAAGAAGTTAAGAATCTTTAAGTAGAGAAGAAGTAAAGAACTTTTAAGTACAGAAATAACTGAAGTTTCTCAAGAAAAGCTAAGTTTTGTGAAGATACATTTTTTCCTTTTTTTTGCATTTTATTCTACGTGTGTAACAACTTTTTTCTTTATTCTTATGTGGATTATTTGCTTTTAATTTTCACTAAATATCTTTAAAATAAACTTTTGGACTGAGAGATTTCTTTCGGCACGCATTTTACCGGTGGACTCACCTGACAACCTGGAGTGAAGCTAATCCCAGAAGTGACCTCCTGTCGTCTGGTAGACTGTGTGTTAGCTGTAGGGAATGTGGCGGGCTGTGAATGTTCGTTCAGCCTCACCAGTGACCAGCGCGCTGCTTGTGTTCGTTGCTACAGCAGATGTTGTCCACAGATTGGTAGAACATGGAGCTGTTATCAGGGACACTTTAACTCCTGTAATGTCTCTTACTACTCCACCAACAATGATCTCCTTATCTAATACTCCTCCTTTATTCTCTAATGAGACCCTCGAAAGAGAGCTTTCTCGCTATGGACCGTTAATCTCGCAGATTAAACAAACACCTTTAGGGTGTAAAGCACCCCAGTTGAAACGTGTGATGTCTTCAAGTTTGAATGATTTAAAAAAATACACAGGAGGAGTTTAACGTGGTGTTGAGGCTCTGGTCACGAAGATGTTATCTTTGTCAGCTCAGGTCCGATTAAATGCTTTAAATGTGTCAAAGCTGCTCATGAAGCCAGAGACTGCACAAACATTGATGAGGCTACAGATACAGGAAAACAACTGACCCAGGATGAGACCCCCAGCCCCCCTGGAGATCAGGCAGAGAAGGCGTCTGCAGTTAATAACACCGCAGGGAGTAGAGGGGCTGCTGTTGATCAGAATGAAGACGCCGCTAGCGATCAGACTGCGTTGGTCCAATTGATCAGTGATTTGCTTAATGCCGACCCCAAACTGATTAAGGATAATGACAATCAGGACCCCCCGGTATCGGAGCCAGCAGACGCTGCTAGTGAGTTGGGGGTCTTGGAGTACTCGGACTCTGTTAATGAATCGGTAGTCCTAATATGGGGTGATATGGACAAGGAGTGTACAGTATCTGCTCCTCCAGTCCTCTCAAAATACCAAAGGCCGTTCAGAGACACGGTGGGGCAGATTAACAAGTTGCTTTTATAAAGAGGCGCTTTGAAGAGGCTGAGGGTGCGAATGACATGGAAATGTCCTCGGCTTCAGATTTACAGGGAGGACGGTAATTTAACAGACTCCTCTGTGGTGTCAGAAAGCAGTCAGGACACCACAGATGGATTCGGATTCTACAGAATTGACAAAGGGGAAAAGAGTGGATGTGCAGAATTTTTTCCGGACATTAAATTATTTATTTCCTCAGTTAAACGGCTACTGAAGTAAAGATCGGGTACTGAGGTTTTTTCGGACAAGGAGCAGTGGAGACTTCAATGTATTTTATAAAAAGTTATGTGACTCTGCTAATCTAACAACTTGTTAATATGTCTTTGTATTCTGCACTTTTATTATTACTCGCTGTTATTCTAGCACATTCCTTATTTTCATTATCTGTTTAACCAAAGAGTGAAAATAAAATCGGGAGTCTTAATGTCGCCAGTTGTGAGATCCCCCTTAACTCTTTAAGGGCTGAATATTTTTTCCAAAAAACACAGTTTCTGAAAAGCAATGGTTTCACACAGAAATTAACATAAAACGTCTGTTGCTGCATGCTGAGGCTGCCAGTTTGCCAAGAATGTATGGCAGGCTTGCTGCCAGGCTGTCGTCTTGTGGCTGGGGCAGCAGCAGCGGTCACGGTCGCAGTGTATTGCAGTCTGGTTTCAACCTCTTATCATTGTTAAGTGGCAGTCCTCCCTGGCAAACATTGTCACTTCCACGATTAGCCGGGGACCAATCGGCTGAAGCTGGAACCTCACATTCGTTTCCGATCACTTGTTTCAAAATCAGAGTCTGACAAGTCATAGTCCAGTTCGGAGATAACAGGCTGTCTGAGAGGCAGAGTTCAGTCAGCAGGAGGACGGACTTACATGCTGCCTTCCGCTGAGAGAAGTACTGTGGGTAGCAGGAAGAAAGAGAAAGCAGCGTTGTTTCCACTGTCTGTTGAAGTATTTGCACTTCACAAAGTTAGAGAGTTCCTTTGAAATTGTGTGTGTCAAACAAAGCAACGTAAGTTCTGTTCGTTTGTTTTGTTTGTATTATAATAGTTACGCTTGTAATTTCATTAACACTAAAAGGTTTCTCAATAGTGCCTTTAGTTACAAAGGCCAACTTCAATATTGCAACTTTAAGATTAATATTTGTGTAAGATTTGCAACGTGATTTTCGTTTACATGTAATCTGGGAACTAAGAATAGATCTACTTATTTGTTATTGAAGACTACACACACTCTGTCATATTTACATCTATATCTGTAAATTAAAAGTTTGAATTTGAAATCTACCTTCCAAGTGTTTGTATGAACACTCTACTGCAAATGCCAACTATTCCTGCACAACCAGAAGAAGTCCTTTAGCTGTTTCTCTATTTCACTAAAGTCTTACTGTCTACCACACTACTTGATCACTTATTCCAAGTGTCTATCGTAATTTATGTAAAGAAAACCTTCTTAATGTTTGTTCAAAATTTACCCTTAACAAGTTTCCAACTGTGTCCCCGTGTTCTTGATGAACTCATTGATGAACTCAAGTCCCGATCCACTGTACTAATTCCCTTCATAATTTTCAACACTTCAATCATGTCACCTCTTAATCTTCTTTTGCTTAAACTGTAAAGGCTCAGCTCTTTTAATCTTTCCTCATAACTCATCCCCTGTAGCCCTGAATCAGCCTAGTCGCTCTCCTCTGGACTTTCTCTTGTGCTGCTATGTCCTTTTTGTAGCCTGGAGACCAAAACTGCACACAGTACTCAAGATGAGGCCTCACCAGTGTGTTATAAAGACTGACCAGAACCTCCTGTGACTTGTACTGCACACATCAAGGCGCTATATAACCTGACAGTCTGTTAGCCTTCTTAATGGCTTCTGAACACAATGGTGTCAAGTCCACTATGACTACTAAATCCTTTTAATAAGGTGTACTCTCAATTTTCTGACCGCCTATTGTGTATTCAAAACTCACATTTTTACTTCCTATGTGTATTTCTTTACATTTACTGACATTAAATTTCATTTGCCATTAATCTTCCCAAGCCTGTCTGCTGTCCAATTCCTTTTATAACAGGGGTGCCCAATGCGTTAATCGCGATCGACCGGTAGATCGCAAAGGTAGTGCAGGTAGATCGCGTTGCATTCAAAAAAATTTTTTTTAAATATTAGTCTATCATATATCCTCCCTATGGCATTTGACACTTGATTGACATACAAGGCAGCCAGTCTGAGATCTCTTCACTTCTAACACACTGGACATCCTGCACGCACGATCAAACGCGTGAGCTACTGCAAAACTCCGGCTGTGATCTAGTTAGTCTTCCAATTTATATCGACTAAAGAAGGGATTTAAAAAAAAAATTTGTTTGAGGTGGGTATGGGCTGTATGTGGAATTGGAAGAGGATTGTTTTCCTCACAATGTCGCAATCGAAGTGCGTTTGTCTGATCTGTCAATCTATCATTACTATTCCAAAGAAGGAATATGTGGAAAGGCACTTTCGAACTGTTCATAAAAACTACGAAACTGACGTCCTTCCAAAAAGCGATCTGAGAAAGAGAAAGGAGAGGGAACTAAAATCACAGTTAATCGGACAGCCATCATTTTTCACTCGGATGAATTCAAAAGCTCCTTGACTGCATTATTCGGCTCTACTTATTTATGCGAGTCAGCCTTTTCCCACATGAAGATGATTAAATCCAAATACTATAGTGACCATAAATGTATTGAACTGTTATTGTGCCATAAAGGTTATTCAGTTATGCAAGGTGCGACAAAATAACTTTTATGTATAAAGTATACTCAGTATGTATATGTATGTATATAATTTGTATATGTACAGTAATCCCTCCTCGATCGCGGGGATTGCGTTCCAGACCCCCCTGCGATAGGTGAAAATCCGCGAAGTAGAAACCATATGTTTGTATGGTTATTTTTATATATTTTAAGCCCTTAGAAACTCTCCCACACTGTTTATAAATATTCTCCGCACAGTTATACAGTAAACCCTCGTTTATCGCGGTTAATCCACTCCAGACAGATAAATGAATTTCCACGAAGTAGGATTCTTTATTTATAAATCTAATATTTTCACAGTTAGAGCATTGAAAACCTGTTTACGACCTTCTAAATACGTTTTTAACATTATTAGAGCCCTCTAGACATGAAATAACACCCTTTAGTCAAAAGTTTAAACTGTGCTCAATGACAAGACAGAGATCACAGTTCTTTATTCACAATTAAAAGAATGCAAACATATCTTCCTCTTCAAAGGAGTGCGGGCGTCAGGAGCAGAGAATGTCAGAGAGAGAGAGAGAAAAGTAAACAAGCAAAAATCGATAGGGCTGTTGGGCTTTTAAGTATGGGAAGCACCGCGATAAAGCGGCGGCAATGAAGGGATCAATGTGAAGGTAGTCTTTCAGCATTTTTAGAGGAGCGTCTGTATCTTCTAAGCAAACAGCCACTGTGCAAACAGCCCCTCTGTCAGGAGCAGAGAATGTCAGCGAGTGAGAGAGACAGAGAAAAGCAAACAATCAAAAATCAATACGAGCTGTTAGAGCTGTGAAGTGTGCGAAGCACCGCACAAGAAGCATATCTTATATCATTGAGGAGTTTTATTTAATACGTAATACGTGCTGTGATTGGGTAGCTTCTCAGCCATCCGCCAATAGCATCCCTTGTATGAAATCAACTGGGCAAACAAACTGAGGAAGCATGTACCATAAATTAAAAGACCCATTGTCCGCAGAAATCCACGAACCAGCGAAAAATCGGTGATATATATTTAGATGTGCTTACATTTAAAATCCGCGATGGAGTGAAGCCACGAAAGTCGAAGCGCGATATAGCGAGGGATCACTGTATATGCATATAATTTTTAATGTAGGTAGATCATTTCGACCTGGTCATTTTAAAAGTAGCTCGCAAGCCGAAAAAGTGTGGGCACCCCTGTTCTATAATGTTATAATGGATTCCAAATTATCTTCTAATCCACCTATCTTGGTATCATCTGCAAACATAACCAGCTTGTTCCTTATATTCCTAACTAAATCTTTTATGTTTATTAAAAATAGCAGCAGCCCCTGCACTGACCCCTGCTGGTCACCACTCTTAACATCGGCCAATTCTGATGAGGTTCCTCTCCCCATCTCCCTCTGCTTTCTGAGTCTGAGCCGAATCTACACCCATCACCCTGAACTGCCACTTCTTTTTAGTTTGATGCCCATCCTCTCATGTGGCAACTTATCAAATGCTTTCTTAAAGTCCAGATAAATAATCTCATCTGCTCCACTTTGATCGTATCCTTTTGTTGCCTCCTTATAGAATTCCAGCATGTTAGTCAAACACGACCTCCCTCTTCTGACCCCATGCTGACTGTTCCTAATACAGTACACCCCCAAAATCTGCGGGGGGTTACATTCCTAGAGCACCCGCAAATTGTGAAAAACTGTAACTTTTGGGTGTGGTTAAAAAATGCCTTTTAAATGCCTATTTTTATAGTTTCAGTCCTAAATACAGTTTGCCCCCAAAGCACTTCAATTTTATTGCAAACTCAGCTTAATACATCAATCCATTTTCTAACCCGCTGAATCCGAATACAGGGTCACGGGGGTCTGCTGGAGCCAATCCCAGCCAACACAGGGCAGGAACCAATCCTGGGCAGGGTGCCAACCCACCGCAGGACACACACAAACACACCAAGCACACACTAGGGCCAATTTAGAACCACCAATCCACCTAACCTGCATGTCTTTGGATAGTGGGAGGAAACCGGAGCACCCGGAGGAAACCCACGCAGACACGGGGAGAACATGCAAACTCCACGCAGGGAGGACCCGGGAAGCGAACCCAGGTCTCCTAACCGCGAGGCAGCAGTGCTACCACTGCGCCACCGTGCCGCGGTGCATCAATACATTACCTAAAAAAATGACCTTAATACATTACCTAAAAACAAAATGTAAAGGTAAACCCGTATACTGTACAGTACTGTACTGTAAGTGCTGTCAGAGCTGTTGGTACCTTTGCAAAGATCGACAGAGTTCACGTCATTCTGGATGTGCTGATTTAGCTTCAGTGAATCTCTAATGAGTACAGAAAGTGTCTCCATGAGTAAGAGGCAGAAGTTCTGTTCATTGATGGACCAGCAGACAGTGAGTGGGGCGTCATGTGGTGTCGGGGAGCAGACAGTCCTTTCTTTTTTATTTACAGCACCATTAGTCTGTTAATCAGAATACCATTTTACTTGTAGTGAATTTAGACAGGAATATAAACTAAATATATATAAATGTAAATACATGTTTAAAGTGAAATTAATATAAATTACGCATTAATACACTTTTAGTATTGGTAAAAGTAAATCTTTTTTTTTAAAGTGAGCAAAGAGTTTGACACACTTGAGCTCCAACTGTTGAAGTTCGAGGACAGACAGCATCACTGAGGCATTTAAACTTGGGATTCCATCTCAGCACCTCCTCTGATAAACGTGTCGCTGGCTTTATTTGTCTTTGGCCTTTTTTTTATTTCTGAGTGTTAAACTGACTGTGTATAATAGAGTTGTGTATATTTGATTTAACTATTGATGTAAATAATAAAGGACACTTTGTTGATTAAGTTCTGTATATTTGAAATTGTCTGTGTATCTGTTTTAGCCAATTCATACCATCTGCATTTTTTCTTTAATTTTTAAAACTGCATTGTACAATTTTATTACTTTTTTGAACCTTACAAGCAAACATGTCTATCCCATTCCATATTATTTATATATAATATATAGAAGTTGGCGTGCTTCAGTATATTCCCTGATCAGTTTGTTTGTTTGAATGTACAAAGAAGATATTTTTTTCTTTCAGTTCAACTGACCCATCATTATTGTTAATTGTAAGTATATCTTGAAATGGTTGTACAATTTATACTGAATAATTATTAATAACATTGAGTTTTTGGTAGTGACAATACTGAGTGTTTTAATTTGTGCTGACCAATCACCTCGTGTATTAACACAACTAGAACTGATAGATTTGAGCAGAGCCTCCTCGTGTATCAACACCGTCTACAAATGGCACTTTACTGGACTTGCCGGTAATCCTACAGCTTGGAAACTGAGCATCCTGATCAAGACTGTGCTGTTCACTTACAAACAGAGTCTACAACAACAAGGGTCTTACTTATCTTTATTTAGGAGTCACATTTTCAATAAAACT
>JANRMT010062807.1:10035910-10068670 GCA_026402145.1 Polypterus bichir lapradei
ATAAGCATCTCTGCATGTTCTGAGGACAGTCTGGTCCTCCTGTCATCCACGACGTGTGCTGCTGTACTGAACAGACCCTCGCTGTCCCCACTCGTATAAGGAGGGCACAGGTAGGACGACGACTTTAGTTGGTCCTCCAGAAAGCCAGTGGCCCAGCATTACTTGGGTATAAGGTTAACAGTGATAAAGATTCACCTCTGATGCTGCTGACTCAAATATTGTTTTTATCTTTATTGACAATTTCTTCATGCATTCTGCAGTTCTGTTGGCAGGGAGATTCTTTGGATCTCTCGGCTGTCGTCTGTCACTACAAGTGCGTCTGTGTGGTCGAGACACCGGCACTAAGGAGACTATATGCTTGAGATTTGCAATAATCTGTGAAATATGTGTCCTTGTACCATGGTTTAATTTGGGGGAAAAATCATTATATTAATAATATCTGTTACAGAATTTGTAACGGAATAGTGACATTCACACTCAATGCTTATTATGCGTAATTATTATTATTTTATTTAGGTCTGAAGACTAGGCTCGTACCATTCTACCCAACAATCCAAAAAGAGGGCTGATTGAGTAAAACTCTGCATCCCGTTCCTCCCATCTACCTACACATTCACTGAAAGGTTAATTAAAGGGATTTTATTCAAAATAGCTAATGTCTCAATTAATTCATTATACAAGTAAATCAGTCAACAAACACTCACTGGCAGATGGAATTCTGGATCTAAATGATCTAGAAGGTGACATCTTCCAGAACTGAAAGTGGCTGGTTGTCCAGGCTTACGAATTCCACTGTTTTTGCTGTCACATTAAGTCTTTGGTATTCTTGCTGTCAGTATTATAAGGTTGAGTTTTCTAAGTGCTGCCATTATTGGAGGCTGAGTGAGAGTAGGCGACTGAGCTAGACTAAGCTTGTTGATCGCTTCAGCCTTTGAACAGCTCGTTCTTCACACCAGTCCCTTTAGTGTTGATTTCTCAGATGCTGAATAAGGTTTGTATCATTGAAAGTGTTAGCAGAGAATCCTCCATGAGTGACTACTTTTTGAAATATATATTACAAGCCGCAAATTTGTTATCTCTTGTAGGAAGAAAATAAAACTGTTAGACTGTTGAAGACGTGTTTCTGTATTTTGGTAATGTTGGAACTTTGGCATGCTTTTTATCATTCAAGATCAGATGTTAAGATCAGCTAATTTGCTGCTCATCGGTCAAGTCATTTGCAGTGAAAATTGGCTGATTTTGATTTGTGATCGATTGATCAGATCACGACTGTCTTTCACATGTGAGAGAAAGGTGTAGAAATTGAACAGACAGCAGCAGAACATGTGAAGACCTCACACGGAGAGGCCAGACAATAAATGGCACTTCAGTGTTATGAAGAAACTCCAACCAGTGTGCCACCACTTGTACTGTGTCATTTATTTTAAAAGGCAGGTTCAAATTCAGCTATTAACACCATGTGACGATGGGCAAGTCATGGGACCTGCCCGCGCTCCAGTTGGAAGAACAAGAGAAATGTAACCAATTGTGTCTCAAATGTTGTATGTCACCTTGGATAAACATGTCAGGAAAAAAAAATAGTTAAAATGTTTGTGTTATTTCAGCTGTACAGAAGAATGGCAGCTTCTCTCCAGCTTCATTTGGTCAGCCCTCTCTTCAGTACAATGAGAACGGTATGAAGAAATCAGCAAGAGGATCAGAGAACCAGACAGCAGCCTTTTTGCAGTGCAGTTCTCTCCCTGCTACTGGAGCAACACCGACAGAAGCCATCAAAACTGATAGACAACAAGTGGATAAAGAAATCCAAATTCATACTGGAGAAAAATGTTGTTTGGAATGTGGCAAACAATTCACACACAAAAGTGATCTTAATAAACATATGAAGATTCACACTGGAGAAAAACCTCATTGCTGTCGAGAATGTGGTAAGTCATTCTCAAGGAGAAGCCACCTTCAAAACCACAGAAGAATTCACACGGGAGAAAAACCTTATTGCTGTTCAGAATGTGGTAAGTCGTTCTCAAGGAGAAGCCACCTTCAGAACCACAGAAGAATTCACACAGGAGAAAACCCTCATTGTTGTCGAGAATGTGGTAAGTCGTTCTCATGTATAAGCAATTTTAATAGGCACAGAAGAATCCACACAGGAGCTAAACCTCATTGTTGTCCAGAATGTGGTAAATCATTCTCATGGAGAAGTGAATTGCAGTTGCACAAAAGAACTCACACAGGAGAAAAACCTCATTGCTGTCCAGAATGTGGTAAATCTTTCTCAAGAAGAAGCAGTCTTCGGAGTCATAGAAGAATCCACACAGGAGAAAAACCTCATTCTTGTTCAGAATGTGGTAAATCGTTCTCATGGAGACATGAATATCAGTTGCATAAAACAATTCACACAGGAGAAAAACCTCATTGCTGTTCAGAATGTGGTAAGTCCTTCTCAAGGAAAAGTGACCTTCAGAAACACAGAATAATCCACACCGGAGAAAAACCTCATTGCTGTTCAGAATGTGGTAAGTCCTTCTCAAGGAGAAGTGACCTTCAGAAACACAGAATAATCCATACCGGAGAAAAACCTCATTGCTGTTCAGAATGTGGTAAGTCCTTCTCAAGGAGAAGCGACCTTCAGAAACACACAAGAATCCACACTAGAGAAAATCCTCATTGTTGTCCAGAATGTGGTAAGTCCTTCTCAAGGAGAAGCAACCTTCAGAAACACAGAAGAATCCACACAGGAGAAAAACCTCATTGTTGTCCAGAATGTGGTAAGTCGTTCTCATTTATAAGCTATCTTCAGAAACATAGAAAAATCCACATAGGAGAAAAACCTCATTGTTGTTCAGAATGTGGTAAATCATTCTCAAGGAGAAGCAGTCTTCAGAGGCACAGAAGAATCCACACAGGAGAAAAACCTCATTGCTGTGCAGAATGAGCTGAACAATTTTCTGACAAATGTAGTTTTCAATGGCACACAGAAATTGATACAGGAGAGAAGCCATATTGCTGTTTTCGGTGTGGAAAAAAGTTTTAAACATTAGCTCATTTCAAATAAACACACAAACTCCCACTAAAGCCAAAATACAGTATGTATGTTCTGAATGTGGCAAATGTTATACAAGCCAGAAAGGTCTTTCCACATGCCAAAATCCATACTGAAGAAAAATCTCATTGCTGTTCTGAATGTGAGAAACGATTCTCTTATTTAAGGACACTTCAGTGCCACATTAGAACTCATACTAGATATAAACCTTATTGTTGTCCTGAATGTGATAAGCAGTTCTCACAACAAAGCACCATAAAGAGTCACATCAGACGTCACACTGGAGAGAAACCTCACCTTTGCTTGGAATGTGGCAAACAATTCTCACACCTCAATACTCTGTATAAGCATCCGAAAAATAATACAGTAATCCCTCCTCGATCGCGGGGGTTGCGTTCCAGACCCCCCGCGATAGGTGAAAATCCGCGAAGTAGAAACCATATGTTTGTATGGTTATTTTTATATATTTTAAGCCCTTATAAACTCTCCCGCACTGTTTATAAATATTCCCCTCAGATTTATACAGCATAATCCCTTTGTATTCTCTTAGATATTAGGTAAGATTCATTGAAATTATGTATATAAACACACTGTTTATATACAGTAAAACCTAAATATTATTTTAAAGATATTGAGTGTCTCCGATATCACATATGTTACAGCCATTACGACAGACAGGTCACCAGCAATAAATACGTACAATGCAAGAAAAATAGTATACAGTAAATGTGTGTACAGTGACACTAAACGTACGTACATGTACTAAGCACTGTAAGAAGAAAATTAATTATGGTTACTCACCAACAATGACACGATGACTTGTCTGATAACAATGAGTTTAATTTTACTGCACAACAAAGGAGAGCGTCACAGCCCTTGTAAAGGAGCCACTTCAGGCGATTGTGTAGCACTGCCGTTGTTCTTCCTCTGGCAGTCTTCAATCCAAATCCCTAAAGCAGATTCCATCCAGACTACTGCCTTATTACATCCACTTACAACTCGTTTTGCACCCTGGTTAAAAGGACACTGCAGCCGTAGATCTTATATTCCTTTCCTACTTTTTAAATAAAAAGAATCGTAGCCTTCAACAAATCCAAAACGTTTACCTTTTCGGCAATCGTTAACATCTTCTTCTTGCGCTTGGGCATGGCCCCTGAAGCAGTAGCAGATTGTTTTGGAGCCATAATGAAGGGCTTGACTGTGCACAAAGATAAACACTAAAGAGCACAACTCTTTACACAGTGAAACACGTTGAGCGAGACGAGACTTCCTGGTTAACACTGCATTCAGCACGCAGGAGCTCAACTGCGTGCTCTGATTGGTTAGCTTCTCAGCCATCCGCCAATAGCGTCCCTTGTATGAAATCAACTGGGCAAACCAACAGAGGAAGCATATACAGGAAGTAAAAAGACACATTGTCCGCAGAACCCGCAAAGCAGCGAAAAATCCGCGTTATATATTTAGTTATGCTTTCATATAAAATCCGCAATAGAGTGAAGCTGCGAAAGTCGAAGCGCAATATAGCGAGGAATTACTGTACTAGAGAGAAGCCTTACAGTTGTACTGAATGTTGAATGTTATCCTCATATAACAATTCACTTCACAATCATAAAATAATTCTTTCTGGTAAGAAGCAAAGCTACTCTGACTGTGGCAAGCTTTTCTCAGACAGCACAACTCCTAATGATCACATGAGAATTCACTCTGGAGACAAATATTATTGCTGTCCATAGTGTGGCAAATGATTCTCACATCCAAACACACGTAGGTGCCACAGAAGGATCCACACTGGAGAGAACCAATACACCTGTTCTGAATGTGGTAAAGTGTACTCTTCCAGAAAAAGTTGTCAGAGACACAAGTAAAGTCATATTAGAGTAAAGCTTGTCCCAGAAATGACAAATGATCTTTCCATTGGATCCTCAGGCAAAAAAAATGATGGACTCCAGTTGAAAGTAGTTAATAAATACATAATAATAGTGGAGAAAACACAAAGTGGCAAACAGATCCTAGATGTAAGGTAACCTCAGAGCCACATATGAATGCACACTGGAATACAACCCATATTTCACAAACCGCAAGAATCTTCTTCAACATCCTCTAGGTGCAAGAAAAAACCTTATTGTTGTCCTAAATGCGGTTAACTCTTTTCAGACAGCAGTGGCCTTCATATTCATAAATGACTGGCTTACTTCTGGTAAGCCTCTTAGCTGTTGTGAATGTTGAAGTTGTCCTCCTATATCAGCCGCCATCAGAAACACGTAAGAATTCATGAAGGACCTCAGAAACTGTAGTGCCAGGACGTCAGCCATACAGGGACTGATCATCTCTGCACCAGTGCTGTGACATAAGATGGTGAACAATACAAACACCAGACAAAAGAAAGAGGTAGCAACAGAACTGTATGGTGATGATAACTTCAACCCCAGAGCACAACTGAGAAAGTTCGATGTAAAAATAAAAAAAATGGAAAACTCAAATCAAATCCACAGTGCAGTGCCAACTACCAGGATGTGCCAAAGACAACGAGGGGAATATTTTTGTTTCAGAGCTTTGGAGATGGGTCCTTATCTGAGTAGCAAGAAAGAAAAAAAAAATCTTATTAACTGTAATGATTATAAGTAGTTTCTTCACAATACCAAGGACTGTATTTTGTATTAATCATGCTGCAGAGAGTTATGATTTATTATTTCTATATGATTTGTTCTTCATTTAGGTAGAAAAAGAATTAAACTTGTGCACAGAATAAGGGACTAACTTGCATCATTTTATGAGAAAATTCTGATACTAACAGAACACCCTGTGATATTATAAATCAGTAGTGACCTGTTTCTGAATTCTTGTTTAAAACTATTTGAGCATATTTCTTAAAACTGTGAGTTCCCCGATAAACTCTTTATCCGAAAGAAGCAATGTACACATTCCAATTCAGGAAGTCATAAGCTATTATAATTTATGTATAACCTCAAAATGAACTGCAATATATATATTTTATTATTAATACACAAACTAGGTATATAGAGGGAGACCCCACGTTCGCCTGCAGGCTATCTGATCTGACCAGTCAGTGCCACTGAGCTGGGGGGAGCTGCAGTCTCTTTGACTCACCAAGAATAAAGAAATAGTTTTTTTTACCTTAAATTGGTGTTTGTCTCCCTTTGTTTCCGACTTTAGCGTCCACAGGATATGGTATCCTGTACGGGGACAGAGACAGCCAAGCGACTCCCTGAGTGGGATCGTCTAGAGGACTAGCAAAAGGACCGATTCCGACCAGATCGGGTGGATCAGCTCCAGAAAACGTTTGGACTGGCCTACCTCAGGCGAGATTTAATGTAGGAAAGGGCTTGCAGGTAAGTCCGGCTGTAACACCAAATGCCGGAGGGCCCTTTCAACATCTGCAGATAGATTTTTTTTTTAACTAACCCTGACTCATGGGTATAAATATTGCTTAGTAATCGTCTACGTTTAGTCACGCTGGGTGGAGGCTTTCCCATTCTGGCACGCAGATGCCAAGTCTGTGTCCAAAGTGCTAGTTAAAGAGAAAAAAAATCATGCCACATTTGGGGTTTGCCACAGAAATTGCAAGTAAATACTGTTACAAGAGCTGTCTCAGGCTCTGGCTGATCTGTGGGGAAGGACTCATCACCAAATAAGACTCACCGTTGGAGATTCTTATAGGCCGCCCTATGCTAATGTGCTTTCCACTATGTAAAATTAATCTCCACATGGTGAACAATCATCTCGCATCTTTTCTTTCAGGTCTCCGTAGTGCCTTATAGACAGAGTGCATGAACAAGTGAAGGAAAAGTGGTGAACTACCTCATTACCTGACTCGTATATTTCTATACCAATTGGGACTTGGGCTCTTATTAGAGATACACGGTGAAAACACTGGCACCAGCCCAGGTAGGACCATTCCACGTGACTTATGAGTCCCCTGAATTTAAAACTGCCTCACGTTGTTCTCTCCATCTTAGTCCAGGCCAAAACCTCACACCTCACTACTGCCAGAGCAATAGACTATTAAAATGTACTCTGTACCCTGTCAAATGTCACTATTGAAAGATGTCTCCACTTTGAATCGGGCTACCTTACTTCTCACTGAGGGAGAGGGGGAACCACACGACTGCCATGCTGAGATAACAAAGGTCCTGAAACCCAGGCCAGACCTCCAGGAAACTCCACTAGAAACAGGAGAAGTACTTTGTGTGGATGGCTGTTTCTTGCGATTAGACAACGGGACACACTCCACCAGTTATGCAGTGGTCAATGGAGACCACTTAATTGAAGTAAATCGAATCTCTTCTAATTTAAGCGCACAAGCAGCTGAGCTAATAGCTCTCACCCGTGCTTGCCAGTTGTCCATAGGAAAGGTCATAACCGTTTACACAGATTACAGATATGCCTTTGGAGTCTGCCATTATCATGGGGCATTATGGAAATTAAGTGGATTCAAAACCAGTACAGGAAATCCAACACAACATCAGAAATTAGTGGAATCCCTTCTCAAAGCTATTACAAAACTATCGAAACCGGCAACAGTTAAATGTTAAGCCCATATTGGGAAACAAGACCCAATCAGCCAAGGAAATGAACTGGCTGATCACTTTGCTAACCAGGCAGCCTATAATAACAAACCAGTCACTTTATTCTAACAGAAGGACGACAAAGACCCTAATAATCAAATTATTTCTTTATAGAGCGCCGCCACTGACCGAGAAGGATAAAGTGGTCCAGAGAAGGATCCCTCACTGATGGAGTCTGGACCCATAAGCAAACTAACAAACCTTTCCTCCCAAAGGCTTCTTTTCCAGGAATGGCAAAAATTGCACACGGCCTGGATCACACAGGAAAAGACGCTATGACTCAGGATGTCGAGCCACATTAGGAAACCACAGGGTTCTCTGCATATGCTGAACAATTCTGCCGACTGTGTGCCCTATGTCAAAGGTACAATATAGGCAAAGGAACTCGGGTCAGTCCCACTCTTACCCTGAAACCAGTGGGTCCATTTGAGCATCTTTAAATGGACTTCATTCAGGCCCGTCACGACAAGGCAGGCAAACCAAGCAATTGCTTGGGGCCCCGAGCTGGCCTGGGGCCCCAAGACAACGACTGGTTAAGAATAAAATGCATTGACAAACTGTGTGAGCGCCCCATTGATAGTGAATGCAGTAAAGTGCAATGACACTGTTATCGGGATCCCCCTCAAGGGGGCCCCCCTCGCTGACAGCAGCCAGCCAACCACGCGATCTCTGCTGCCGGCAAAATACAAAACTTCCTCGGCAGTCATGATTCATGGTACAGTGGTGTTTTTTGCAAAAGTTCAATTGTTGAAAATGTTCAAATTTTATGCACTTTATATGCAACAGCAGTATTTGCACTCTAAACATTTTTTTATTTATGCACAGTATATGCAACAGCAGTATTTGCACTGTAAACCTTTTTTATTTATATAAAGTGTGAGTGACTTTAAACTGTATGGCTATGCTGTGGTTCCTTTGCGTGCGTGCGTGCGTGCGGGGGGCCTCCATGTCCATTTTGCTTGGGGCCCCCAAATTCCTTCAAACGGCCCTGACTTCATTGAACTAACGTCGACCAAAGGATATCGATACTGCCTTTTGATTGTCGAGGTGTTCTCCCGGTGGATTGAGGCTTTTTCTTCTAATGCAAAGGCAGTGGCTAAAGCTTTAATAAAAGAAATTATTCCAAGATGGGGAATACTACAGAAACTGCATACCGATAATGGTACCCACTTTGTGAAGTTCTGTAATAAATGAACTGACTACTTAGCTCCAGATAAATGTACATCATTACTGCAAATACCATCCTCAAAGTGGAGGTATTGTAAAAAGGTGCAATGGCACCCTAAAATCAAAATTGGCAAAAATCTGTGAGCAGACAAACTTAACCTGGACAGATGCTCTACCCCTAGCCTTGATGGGGTTGAGAGGAAGGACACATCGGCAGTTGGGACTGTCGCAATTTGAAATTTTAACTGGATGCCCCATGATCGTTGGCATGGTTATCAGAAATGTCACTCTGCATACAGTGGACAATCATCTTCTCTTCAGTCTTACAGGTCTCCGAGCCTCCCTGACGGAAGTCCACGAATAGGTTAACCAGGCTTGGCAGACCGGTACCCCACCGACAGAGTTCCAGATGCCCCTTGGAACCTGGATACTGGTCAGGGACACCCGAAGGAAACATTGGCATCAACCTCGCTGGAGGGGACCATTCCATGTGCTGCTATCTGCAGCCCACATGCCGTGAAGGTTGAAGGACTATTTTCTTGAATGCACGTCTCTCACTGTAAAAAGTGGACTGAATCATTAAGTTGTTGTTATTTTTTTTTTGGACTTTCTGTGTTGGGACTCTGTCAAGGGATTATTCCCTTTTTCTTAGATGATAATCTGCGATATAAGTGGTTGAAGGTTACTGTTACACAATTAAGAACAGATTCTTGTTATGTATGTACCACTGTTAAACCCCATCTCCTTGTTGTATCCCTTCCCAATAATCTTTTTTTATTGTGATATTTTTAAGGATGCACATAACCTTCCTGGTTGTCCTTTCAAGTGTATGTTAATGTCAGGAAGTAAATGCTAAAAATGCTCCTAACTGAAAAGTGAGGATTGTGTGTGTTGTGTTCAGCAACAGTTGCTGTACCTTTATTCCTAATAACACTGCCCCTGACAGTTCCTTTACCCGTGGTTTAGTTAGCCTCACCTCCCTATCTATCGAATTAGCAGAAAACTCAGGAACACCTGACTCTTTCAATGATCTCTTCCAAAGACTGGTTCGGTTCTTGGGCTGGTTGTATTAAAACTATTCTCGTAACTGTCCTTATTTCTCTGGCAGTTTTCATGCTCTTGGGTTGCTGTCTTATCCCGTGCATCCAAGCCCTTCTACAAAGGTTTATTAACGCCTCCATTACTAAGGCTTATATCCTCAGCGCTGACCCTGACTCCCAATACACACCTTTTCTTCCATCCCCTGACCCCTTTTCAACTATGATGATGCAGAAGTCTGATTATTTAATGTGCACATTTTACATGCAAAGGGGGGAATTGAGAAAGAAGAAAAACATTATTAACTGTAATGACTATCAGTAGTTAACTCATACATAAAGGACTGTATTTTGTATTAATCATGCTGCAGCGAGCTATATGATTTTTACTTCTATATGAATTTGTTTTTCATTTAGGTAGAAAAAGAATTAAGCTTGTGCACAGTTTAAGGGACTAACTTGCATTCTTTTATGAGAATATGCTGATCTCTTGATACAAACAGAACACCCTGTGATGATATAAACCAGTTCTGATAGTTTCTGAATTCTTGCTTAAAACTATAAGAAGCATGTCCCTTATTGATTTATAAATAAGGATTTATTAATCTAACCAATCAAAGTATAATGAAGATATTAAAGCTACAAGAATGTAATCTCTTTATAACTAATGTCATGGACTATAAGAAACTGCTTAAATTGGTCTTATATGTGTATACTGAGAAGGGCGTATATCTTTAGGATTGTGAGTGCCCAGGTGGCTCTTTATTTTGGTAAGAAACTCTGTATACTCCTGAATGTAATAAATCAGGATGTAACCGTAACTTACAGCAATCTATGTATAACCTCCAAATGAACTGCCACCTTTTTTAATCTTTGGCTAATGAATAAGCTAGGTAATATAAGAGAGGATTTTTATTTTCTTTTATGCAGTCTGTCTGATCCCAAATCAGTTGAACTGAGCTGGGGGGGCTCCCGTCTCTTTGGAAGCATGGTGTGAGGTTGGGGGGGGCTGCAGTTTCTTTAATGCACCAAGAATAAAGAAATTGTTTTTTATTTTAAATTGGTGTTTGTTTTCACATTGTTTCGACTTCAGTGTTCACAATAACAACACAACAGCAATAAAAGCCCCTCTCACAATGGACGATGAAATACTCTGTCTCGACCATACTGATGTTCGGAGAGCCCTGCGCAGGGTCAACCCATGGAAAGCTGCAGGTCCCGACAACATACCAGGGACTCAGAGACTGTGCTGACCAACTTACAGTTGTTCTGACAGACATCTGCGACATCTCCCTAAGACAAGCCATTGTTCCTCAGCGCTTCAAAGCCACTACCATTATTCCACTGCCAAAGAAATCTTCAACATCATCACTGAACGACTATTGCCCTTTAGCACTCATACCCATCATGATGAAGTGCTTCAAAGGTTTGATCAAAAATTCCATCACATCCAGACTGCCTGCTACATTTGATCAACTTCAATTTGCATACTACCCAAATCGCTCCACTGATGATGCCATTGCAACTGCACTACATCTGACACTGGCTTATCTGGAAAATAAGAACAGTCATGTGAGGATACTTTTTATTGATTTCAGCTCGGCCTTCAATACTGTCATCCTACAACACCTGGTAAAGAAACTGGAGCCACTAGGCATCAGCACCCCTCTGTGTAACTGGTTATTAGACTTCCTCACAGACAGTCCCCAGACAGTACGTCTCGGAAAAACACCTCTGAGACTACCATCATCAAAACGGGTTCCCCAGGGCTGTGTTCTAAGCCACCTACTGTTCACCTTGTTGACTCACGACTGCTGTACCAATTACAACTCGAATCACATCATAAAATTTGCAGACGACACAACAGTAGTGGACCTCATCAGTAATGACGATGACTCCGCATACAGAGAGGAAATCAATCAAACTCATTGCCTGGTGTGGCAAAAACAACCTGGCACTGAATGTCTGAATGGCACTGAATAGAAAATATATTGACCAGCAGCATCTCAGTTTAGTATGGTAGCTGCACTTTCGCTGAACAGAAGATACTTCAAAGAGTGGTGAGGACAGCGGAGAAAATCATTGGGTCCTCACTTTCATCTGTTCAAGAATTACACTACTCACGTTGCTAGAGCAGATCCATTAAGATCATTAAAGATCCCCCACACCCAGCACATGGGCTGTTTGAACTTCTGCCCTCTGGAAAATGTTATCGCAGAACGACCAGATTTAACAGGAGCTTCTTCCTCCAGGCCATCAGAATACTAAACTCTGTTAAATAACCTTGACCTTTTACTGTCTTACTTACTGTGCACTTTATTACCACAAATAGCTCTTAAGTTAACATTATATTGTATTGTAATATCATACAATATTACATTGTCTATATTGTATATATTATGTATAAATATTGTATCCATATAGTGCAATATCACAATCACTGTGAAACGATGTGCAATATTTTCTTTCAAATTATATTTCACCTACTGACTGGCTTACGTTTATATATATCTTTTGATTTAATTGTTTGTACTGTGCTGCCTTGTGCTGTCTTATGCTGTCTTACCTACTTTCTGTATAAGAAGTGAAATGTCTGTAATGTCTGTCTGTTGTCTTGCGTGCACTTGTCTTTTATGTCTGCACATTGAGTCTGGAGAAACGCAATTTCATTGAGCTATGCATCCGTTGTTGTACTGTTGTATGGTATGAATGACAATAAAGTTCACTCACTTACTTACTTACTTACTTACTTACTTACTTACTAATAAACTCATCAATTTATTTATTTTTTATTATTTTTAAGTTTTAGTCCATTGGCCATGCTCTCTTTCTCAGGGGTGGGGTTTGATTTGTTTTCAATCCTATTTTTTGTAAGAATTGATCTATTTGTATGGAATGATTACAATAAAATCAATAAAATTAAAAAAAAGTGGAAATTTCAATATTTAAGTTGATATTTTGATGTTTTTTCACCACTGTGTCCCTATTTTTTTTTTCTTTTCTGTATCCCTAATAAGTTTACATATGTCACTCAGACAGTGGGTTACGACTCCCTTTTTCATGCCGACTTTGATATCTGACAACTTCTGTTTTATTTCGGGCACTGTGCGACTTTGTGAACTTGAGCTTTCCAGTTTCTCCATCATGCTATATCATTCGATCAACTTCCTTTTGTTGATTACACCTCTATTTAAACCAACAAATAGTACGTTTTTCTTTGCCTCCACTTGGTATTCGCTGAAATTCTTCTATTTTCCCCTGTTCTTTTGCCATTGCCTTTTCATAGAACGCTGAGCTTAAGGGCTATTTATATTGATTTGCATATTCAAAGAGGTGTAATTCTGGGAGGAGTTGGGGCGGGACAGCAGGTGCGTGCACGTATGTTACTTTTCACGCTGACCAGGATTTATGGAGCAGAAGAACATGGAAGTTGGTGTTTGCACAGATTTAAACATCTGGATTTTTTTGTCCGTACGCCATGTTTTAGTGTGAATTCTATGCACGCCGTTATGAATGAGGCCCCTGGTCTGCTTCTCTTTTCGATCTTCATACTTCCATGAGGTCAGATTATTTCGGGACATAACGTGAGCCACCACAGCTATGCTGACGACACACAACTGTATTTATTAATAGCGCCTGAGGTCCCCGACTCTCTTGTCTTACTGTTTCAATGTCTTACTTGTGTTTCAAAATGGATGAGTAATAATTTTCTCAAACTAATTAAGGAGAAAAGTGATTGGCAAAAATAGATATAGTGAGGTTATTAGAAATAAACTTGGTCCTTTAGGCTTAAAAGTCAAGACAGAGGTAAATAATTTAGTGGTAATTATTATCTCTGGCTTAAATTTAAAATTACATATTAATCAGATTTCTAGGACAGCATTTTTTCACTTAAGACATATAGCAAAAGTTAGATCCCTTATGATTTTGTAAGATGCCGAAAAACGAGTTCACACTTTGTTTTTAGTCAACTAGATTACTGTAAAACACTCATCTCAGGACCACCCAAGAAAGACATCAATCAGTTACAACGAGAGCAGAATGGAGCTGCTAGAATCTTTACTAGGAAAAGAAAATCTGAGTTCATCTCTCCAGTTTTGATGTCACTACACTGGTTACCTGTGTCATTTGAAATTGACTTTAAAATACTGCTTATGGTTTACAAAGCCTTAAATCACCTCACCCCATCTTATATTTCAGAATGTCTGTCACCTTAAACTCCAAATCGTTACCTTAGATCTTCAAATGAGTATCTGCTTAGAATTCCAAGAGCAAAACTTTAAAGAAGTGGTGAGGCGGCCTTCTGATGTTATGCACCTAAAATCTGGAATAGCTTACTGATAGACTAATATGGTGGAGCACTTTAAAAAACTGATAAAAACCCTTAAAACCTTGTTTGTCTGGCTGATTCTATATCTGTCTGCCACTCCTCAGACTGACGATGGCTGAAGCCCAGCTGTTTGTATCACAGGACGAGTTCACCTGTTCAGTGTGTCTGGACATCCTGACTGATCCCGTCACCTGGAATGAAGAGGAGAGGAATGAAGGTCAGTAGGAACGAGACAGAATACATGTGTGTGAATGAGATGGAGGTCAGTGGAATGGTGAGGATGGAGGGAGTAGAGCTGGCGAAGGTGGATGAGTTTATATACTTGGGAGCAACAGTACAGAGTAATGGGGATTGTGGAAGAGTGGTGAAAAACAGAGTGCAGGACGGATGGAATGGTTGGAGAAGTGTGTCAGGAGTGATTTGTGACAGACGGGTATCAACAACAGTGAAAGGGAAGGTCTACAGGACGGTAGTGAGACCAGCTATGTTATATGACAGCATTTCTCAACCTTTATGTATTTGCGACCCGAGTTTTCATAACAGTTTTAATCCCGCCCACCTAAAGTTTTTTTTGAAAGGAGCCCACTAATACCAATTTGTTCTTTTTTAATTAATGATATATCATAGATGCATATTTTATTATACCTACTTAACTTTTATCGACATTTATCTAACTCTATATTTATTTTTCTAGTATCAGAATGTAGTTTAAGTTCATTTGTTTTGGTTTCAATAGATGTATTGTTCAAATTTTCGATTCTTGTTTTCTTTTTTTCACATCTTCGCGCCCCCCTGGGGGGGCCCCCACCCCCACCCCCACCCCACAGTTTGAGAACCACTGGAGTAAGAGATGGTTTATGTATGTAGTGAGAGAGGACATCAAGGTGATGAGTGTAACAGAATAATATAACGAGGACAGGAAGATATAGAAGAAGATGATCCGCTGTGGTGACCCCTAATGGGAGCAGCCAAAAGAAGAAGAAGAAGATTTTCAGTGGATTTAGAACAGCAGGTTATTATCCTGGCAGCAGAATTTTGAAGAAGTTGTAAGTGACGGATAAGTTTTTGTGGGATGCCAGATAGAATAGCATTACAGTAATCTATACCTGAGGTGACTCGGGCATTTACAGATACTTCAGTACTGTGTTGGGTAAGAACAGGACAAAGTCTAGAAATGTTTCAGAGGTGGAAGAAGGCAGTCTGGGAAATGTTACTTATATGGGAATAAAAAGAGAGAGCACTGTCTAGAATGATGCCCACACTCTTCACCTGGGTAGAGATGTTTGTGTTAATATTGTTAATTAAATAGAAGACTGGTTAACCTTAGCAAGTGTGGATTTAGAACCAAAGAGGATCACCTCAGTTTTATTGCTGTTTAGTTGGAGAAAATTGTGAGTCATCCATGTCTTAATGTCTTGGAGACATGCCATAAGATTATCTGGAGGGAAAACAGAAGTGAATTTAGTGGATATAGCTGTGTGTCATCAGCATAACAATGATATTAAATACCATTGTGTCAGAAGATATTACCTATTGGGAAGATATAAATGAGAAAAAGAGGCAGCCCCAAAACAGAACCCCGCGGACCTCCCTGAGTAATGACTGCATTCTCTTTAAAGCCCTTTATTTGAACAAATTGCTTCCTAGCAGTGAGGTAGGAAGAAAACTATTGGAGGACAAGGCCACAGACTCCAGAACTAGCTAGTCGTTTCAAAAGTATCTGATAGGATATGGTGTCAAATGTGGAGCTGAGGTCAAGAAGCACAAGAATTTGATAAAAGTCCCATATCAGCTGCCCGGAGAAGATCATTTGTGATTTTGACCAGGGCAGTTCCTGTGCTGTGTTTAGGATGAAACCCAGATTGGTAAAAACTGTTCAAAAAGGTTATTTTTTTGAAAGATGTGACTGGAGTTGTGAGGCAACTATCTTTTCGAGAACTTTAGAAATAAATGGAACATTTGAGATAGGCCAATAATTATTAATAATACAGTTGTGCTTGAAAGTTTGTGAAACCTTTAGAATTTTCTATATTTCTGTATAAATATGACCTAAAACATCATCAGATTTTAACTCAAGTCCTAAAAGTAGATAAACAGAAACCAGTTAAAAAAATTAGACAAAAATATTATACTTGGTCATTTATTTATTAAAGAAAATGATCGAATATTTGTGAGTGGCAAAAGTATGTGAACCTTTGCTTTCAGTATTCTGGTGTGACCCCCCTTTGCAGCAATAACTGCAACTAAACGTTTCCGGTAACTTCTGATCATTCCTGCACACCGGCTTGGATGAATTTTAGCCCATTCCTCTGTACAGAACAGCTTCAACTCTGGGATGTTGATGGGTTTCCTCACATGAACTGCTCGCTTCAGGTCCTTCCACAACATTTCGATTGGATTAAGGTCAGGACTTCGACTTGGCCATTCCATAACATTCACTTTATTCTTCTTTAACCATTCTTTGGTAGAACGACTTGTGTGCTTAGGGTTGTTGTCTTGCTGCATGACCCACCTTCTGTTGAGATTCAGTTCATGGACAGATGTCCTGACATTTTCCTTTGCAATTCTTTGATTGAAACCAAAAAGTTCTATTTTAGTCTCATCCGTCCACAGAACATTCTTCCAATAGCCTTCTGGTTTGTCCACGTGATCTTTAGCAAACTGCAGACGAGCAGCAATGGTTTTTTTTTGGAGAGCAGTGGCTCTCCAATGATGGTGTACTCATGAACATGAACATTAGCCAATGTGACAGAGGCCTTCAGTTGCTTAGAAGTTACCCTGGGGTCCTTTGTGACCTTGCCGATTATTACACGTGTGCCTTGCTCTTGGAGTGATCTTTGTTGGTCGACCACTCCTGGGGAGGGTAACAGTGGTCTTGAATTTCCTCCATTTGTACACAATCTGTCTGACTGTGGATTGGTGGAGTCCAAACTCTTTAGAGATGGTTTTGTAACCTTTTCCAGCCTGAAGAGTATCAACAACTCTTTTTGTGAGGTCCTCAGAAATCTCCTTTGTTCGTGCCATGATACACTTCCACAAACATGTGTTGTGAAGAGCAGACTTTGATAGATCCTGTTCTTTAAATAACACAGGGTGCCCACTCACACCTGATTGTCACCCCATTGATTGAAAACACCTGACTCTGATTTCACCTTCAGACTAACTGATCATCCGTGAGGTTCACATACTGTTGCCACTCACAAATATGTAATATTCGATCATTTTCCTTAATAAATAAATGACCAATTATAATTTTTTGGCTCCTTTGTTTAACTGGTTTCTCTTTATCTACTTTTAGGACTTGAGTGTAAATCTGATGATGTTTTAGGTCATATTTATGCAGAAATATCGAAAATTCTAAAGGGTTCACAAACTTTCAAACACAACTGTACCTGGGCGTAAAGAGAAAATTCCCATTCAAGAAGATATTATGAAATGGCCTTATCTTAAAGATGTGCATTTACCCCAAATAAATGCAGAAGTACAACCCCAATTCCAGTGAAGTTGGGACGTTGTGTAAAATGTAAATAAAAATAGAATACAATGATTTGCAAATCCTTGTCAACCTATATTCAATTGAATACACTATGAAGACAAGATATCGAATGTTCAAACTGATAAATTTTATTGTTGTTTTGCAAATCATCACTCATTTTGAATTTCATGCCTGCAACACATTCTAAAAAAGCTGGGAGAGGGGCAGCAAAAGACTGGGAAAGTTGAGGAATGTTAAAAACACCTCTTGTGAACGTTCCACAGGTGAACAGGATAATTGGATACAGGTGTTTGTCATGATTGGGTATAAAAGGAGCATCCCCAAAAGGTCAGTCGTTCACAAGCAAGGATGGGGCGAGGTTCACCACTTTGTGAACAACTGCGTGGGCAAATCGTCCAGCAGTTTAAGAACAACGTTTCTCAATGTACAATTACAAGAAATCTAGGGATTTCATCATCTACTGTCCATAATATCATCAAAAGATAAAGAGAATCTGGAGAAATCTCTGCACGTAAGCGGCAAGGCCGAATACCAACACTGGATGCCCGTGACCTTCCATCCCTCAGGCGGCACTGCATTAAAAACCGACATCATTCTGTAAAGGATATTACCACGTGGGCTCAGGAATACTTCAGAAAACCATTGTCAGTTAACACAGTTCATCGCTACATCTACAAGTGCAAGTTAAAACTCTACCATGCAAAATGAAAGCCATATATCAACAACACCCAGAAACACCGCTGGCTTCTCTGGGCCCGAGCTTATCTGAGATGGACTGACGCAAAGTGGAAAAGTGTGCTGTGGTCTGACGAGTCCACATATCAAATTTTTTTTGGAAATCATGGACGTCGTGTCCTCCGGGCCAAAGAGGAAAAGGACCACCTGGATTGTTATCAGCACAAAGTTCAAAAGCCGGCATCTGTGATGGTATGGGGGTGTGTTAGTGCCTATGGCATGGGTAACATGCACATCTGTGAAGGCAATATTAATGCTGAATGGTACATACAGGATTTGAAGCAACATATGCTGCCATCCAAGCGACGTCTTTTTCAGGGACGTCACTGCTTATTTTAACAGGATAATGCGAAGCCACATTCTGCATGTGTTACAACAGCGTGGCATCGTAGTAGAAGAGTGCGGGTACTAGACTGGCCTGCCTGCGGTCCAGACCTGTCTCCCATTGAAAATGTGTGGCGCATTATGAAGCACAAAATACGACAATGGAGACCACGGACTGTTGAGCAACTGAAGTTGTACATCAAGGAAGAATGGGAAAGAATTCCACCTACACAGCTTCAACAATTAGTGTCCTCAGTTCCCTAACGCTTATTGAGTATTGTTAAAAGGAAAGGTAATATAACACAGTGGTAAACATGCCCCTGTCCCAGCTTTCTTGGAACGTGTTGCAGGCATCAAATTCAAAATGAGCGAAGATTTGCAAAACAACAATAAAGTTATCAGTTTGAACATTTGATATCTTGTCTTTGTAGTGTATTCAATTGAATATAGGTTGAAAAGGATTTGCAAATCATTGTATTCTGTTTTTATTTACATTTTAAACAACGTCCCAACTTCATTGGAATTGGAGTTGTAGTTTTGTTAATACGCACAGACTCTTGTAAAGTCATGGAGCCAAAGCAAATCATACAAAGTGAAGGCGACAGACCTTTCACAGTGAGAACAGTTCTGGGATGGATTGTTAATGATCTAACAAAGGAGTCAGACAAAGAAAGACTGCAACGATGTTCAGTCAACATTGTGACAATAATGGAGATAGAACAAATGTTACTCCAGTAATACAATACAGACTTTCCAGAATACAGTTGTGAGGAAAAAGAGGAAACGTCACAGGAGGACATTAAATTCATGTGCATAGCTTCAGATACTGACAGACTAGTGGATGGACACTATTGCATTAATCTGAATTTTAAAGATGAAACACTTAAAGTGCCGAACAATCGCTCTGTTGCAAAACAACGCGCTATTGGACTTAAAAGGAAACTTACAAAGTATCCAACATTCCATGAGGTTTATAAAATTTTCATGAAAGATATTTTAGACAAAGGATATGCCATCAAGGTACCTATTGAACAGGTGACCCTTGAAAAAGAGAGAGTGTGGTTCATATCCCACCATGGAGTATATCATCCAAAGAAAAATAAAATAAGAGTGGTCTTTGACTGTACAGTCACTTACCGGGGCTTCTCTCTAAATGAACAATTACTGAAAGGACGTGATTTAACTAACACACTCATTGGAGTTCTTACAAGATTCAGAGAGGAGCCAATCGCTCTCATGGCGGACATTAAATCAATGTTCTATCAAGTGAAAGTTCCAGATGAAGACACTGATCTTCTTCATTTCCTGTGGTGGCCTGAAGGTAATCTAAACAATGAACCTGAGGAATCCAAAATGACAGTGCATCTTTTTGGTGTCACATCTTCACCCAGTTGTGACTCTTATGCCTTACGAAGAACAGCAGAGGATGCCAGAGGCACAGCTCCAGAGGAAGCAGTTAACACTGTGCTGCACAACTTCTATGTCAATGACTGTTTAAAGTCAGTTGCTACAGAAGAACAAGCCATAAAATTGGCCAAAGATCTCCAAGCCCTGTGCTTAAAGGGAGGATTTTTTCTTACAAAATGAATAAGTAACAGCAGAGCAGTGTTGTTGTCCATCCCTGAAGAAGACAGGGCAATAGATCAAAAAGACTTGGACTTAAGTCACGATTTGTTACCAGTTGAAAGAGTGTTAGGTGTGTTCAATGGTGCACACAGACTGACAGTTTCAAGTTTCAGGTAAAGCTGCAAGATAAGCCTGCTACAAGACGTGGTATTCTGTCTGTGGTCAGTTCAATATACGACCCACTTGGATTTTTAGCACCAGTCATACTGCCTGCTAAGCTTATTCTAAGAGAACTGTGTAAAGCGGGGGAGTAAATGCTAACATTACTCAAAGTTAGTGTCTGTTTTATACCCGCATTTTTATTACTCTTTAATATAATATTGTTTTTTTGTATCAGTATACTGCTGCTGGATTATGTGAATTTCCCCTTGGGATTAATAAAGTATCTATCTATCTATCTAAAGAGAAATATGCTTGGGATCAAGAAGTGGAGGTTAAGTATGTCTGGCAATGGAAAAAATGGATGGACAATTTGTAGTTACTTGGATTACAATGTAAATAGGCACATTAAACCGCCTGGGTTTGGTCACATAATGTCTGCACAAATGCATCACTTTGGAGATGCTTCAGAAAACAGGTATGGCAATGTTTCCTATCTCCTTCTGACTAACAAAGAAAATGAGAGGCATTGTACATTTCTAATGGGGAAATCAAGAGTGGCACCACTACAACCTGTCACTATACTAAGATTAGAACTTATAGCAGCAGTGCTAGCAGTCAAAATGGACAAAATGTTAAAACAAGAACTACAGAGTCCCCTGCAAGAATCAATCTTTTGGACTGACAGCACCACAGTACTAAGGTACATTGCAAATGAAAGTGCATGCTACAAAATTTTTGTTGCCAACAGAATCGCAGTGATAAGAGAGCACACACAACCCTCACAATGGAGGTACGTCACATCTGCTCAAAATCCTGTGGACCAGGCATCAAGAGGATCAACAATAGAAAGCTTCATCAAAAGTAAGACTTGGATACAAAGCCCAAACTTCCTGCTACAGCCAGAGCACAAATGGCTTAAGAGACCAGATGAAGTAGACGTGTCTATTAACGATGATCCGGAAATCAAAAGGTGCATAGTGAATCTTACAAGTGTGGAAGAAAAAATTGAACCAGTTAAAAGACTTGTAGAGTACTACTCAGAATGGTATAAATTAAAGAAAGCAATAGCTTGGTTCCTTAGATTCAAAGAAGTGCTACTGCGTCTGAAAGAAGAGAGAAAGGCAATTCAATATACAGTCAGTCAATCTGGTGTGGACATTGCCCCGGACACAGACAGGCAGACACGCTCATGTCACCAAGCACACGTTTATATCTCAGCTCTATTTACAAAAGTCCATGCTCACCAATCCCCAATACCCCTCAGTCCAGGCCAATACAATGCCTTTTCTCTCTCTCTTCTTCTACAGGCCGCCTCCTACCTCCTCCAGAGACCTTGTCCAATTCTTCCACCCGACTCTTGTCCCCTCTAAAGGGAGGCGGCCCCTTTAAATAAGCACCCTAATGTGCTACAGGTGTGTTCCCGGCAATCTCCCACCAACACGCCCCAGTGTGGCGGAAGTGCCGGCTGTCATACCGGAAGCACTCCGGGTGTCCCTGTTCCTCTTCCCCCCAGCACTTCCTGGGGCCACTGTCCATAGAGGATCTGACTAAAGCAGAAGACGAACTTATTCATCTCGGTCAACTACAAGCTTATTCAGAAGAAGTAAAACCCTTAAGCAAAAAACCAGCGCATAAAGAAAGGTAGTAAAATCATCAAACTAGATCCAGTTCTACAAGAAGGAATACTAAGAGTCGGAGGGAGACTCAGCAAATCTGCTATGCCAAAAGAATCCAAGCACCCTGAAATTGTTCATAAAAGCTCACATATCTCTACACTCCTAATCCGATAACTTCACCAAGGACATAGACACTGTGGACGTAATTACTTGTTAGCAGAGCTACGTCAGAAATACTGGATACCTCAAGCAAACGCAGCTATCAGAAAAATAATTTCAAAGTGCACTATGTGCAGAAGATACAATGCGAAAGCAGGCTAGCAAAAATTGCAGATTTGCCAGAAGATCGCCTAGCACCCAATCAACCACCTTCCACTAATGTTGGAGTCGATTATTTTGGTCCCATTCTTGTCAAAAGAGGATGAAGCTTAGTCAAAACGGTATGGAGTAATCTTCACCTGTTTCACAACCAGAGCTGCGCACATCGAGACTGCATACAACTTAGACACTGATTCTTGTATTCAAGCAATACTCCGATTTATGTGTAGAAGAGGTCAAGTTAAAATCATGCGCTCAGATAACGGAACAAATTTTGTCAGGGCTGAAAGAGATTTAAGAGAAGCTATAAAAAATTTTGAAAAAAAAAAAAAATCGAGAATGCTGTGATGCGAAAATAAATCAAATGGATTTTTAATCCACCATCAGCCACTCATCATGGAGGACTGTGGGAAAGACAAATCAGAAGCATAAGAAAGATTTTAAATTCAACACTAAACTAATAACAGTCGATGATCAAAATCTCATTGATCAATGATGTGTGCAGTGCAGTCAATACTCAATAACAGACCCCTTACAAAAACATCAAATGATCCAAATGATTTGGAACCACTAACACTCAATCACCTGCTGTTGATGAAGACACAACCTGAAATGTCACCTGAACTTGTTTCAGAAGATGAACCAAACCCAAGAAAACGCAGGAAGCAAATTCTATACATGGCTGATTTGCTTTGGAAAAGATGGACTAAAGAATACTTGCCATTACTTCAAGAACAACAAAAATGGTTCACACCAAAAAGAAACTTAGAAATTGGTGATGCGGTACTAGTGATTGATCAATCAGCTCCCCAAAATTCTTGGGTAACAGGATGAATCGTTAAGACAATGCCAGATGCCAAAGGGGCAGTAAGAAGAGTTTCTGTGCAAATCAAAACCAGCACACTGGACAGACCTGTGAACAAACTGTGCCTGATCCAGGAAGGATCAAACAACTGAAATGATTAACTTTTCACTTTGCATGCTTAAATTTTAATGATGCTTGTGTTCTTATAGTAGAATTTAAGTTTGAGGTTTCTTAAGTTTGGTTTAAATTTAGTAAAGTAATGTTAAAATAATTGATTTCTGCCCTAGCATAAACAATTCTGGGTCGGTTGTGTAAGAGCCATTTTCCTAGTTCTATAAGATTCATAATTATTTTACTAGATGACAAAGCATAATCAATGGGAGGTTCCTAAAACCCCCATAAGTAGAATATGGCATATGGTTTTAAACTGTTGTGGACGCTGAAGTCGAAAAACAACGAGAGACCAACACCAATTTAAAATAAAAAGCAATTTCTTTATTCTTGGTGAAATAAAGTTGCTGCAGCAACTGCTTCTGAACACAAAACACACAATCCTCACTTTTCATTTAGGAGCAATTCTAGAGTGTACAGTACAGGCCAAAAGTTTGGACACACCTCCTCATTATATACAATACAATACAGTTTATTTTTGTATAGCCAAAAATCACACAGGAAGTGCCGCAATGGGCAGCCCCCCAGCCTTGACTCTCTGAGAAGATGACGAAAAACTCCCAAAAAAACCTTGTAGGGAAAAATGGAAGAAACCTCGGGAAAGGCAGTTCAGAGAGAGACCCCTTTCCAGGTAGGTTGGGCGTGCAGTGGGTGTCAAAAGAAGGGGGTCAATACAAGTATACAGAACAGAACAAATCCTTAATACAGCATAATAAAAATTTTAGAAGTACAGAGCAGAATTTAACAGTAGATGATATCACATAATAAGATTTGGATATTTTTAGAGTCCTGGAGACCTCATCCGTCAAGCTGCCTCCCCATTTGGCCATTCCACGGCTGAAACGTTGCTCGGCCAGCCAATCCGATGAAAGGACCCTTCTTTCCCATGATTCCTGTGATCCTCCACCAGGGATGACTTTACCATAGGCAGGCAAACAACTTGGCAGGTGGGCCGTGGCACCAATTGCCACATTTGAGTACCGAGAACAAAAACAGAATAGGTGAGGGTTAGTATTCAATTATAATTATCATGTTACTTATGTTTTAGTGCTAATGACTAACAACAGATATACAGTATGTACAGTTAATCAGCAGCTCTAGTCAGGATATGCTAAACTGAAGTAGTGAGTCTTCAGCCGGGATTTAAAGGCTGGGACCGAAGGGGCATCTCTTATAGAAGCAGGAAGACCATTCCACAGTTTAGGGGCCCTGTAACTAAAAGCTCGACCTCCCACTGTTATTTTATTAATCCTTGGAATCATAAGCAAACCGGCATCTTGTGATTTTAATGTGCACTCAGGTTTGTAAGTCATGATAAGTTCAGACAAGTAAGCCGGACCTTGGCCATTTAATTCTTTATATGTTAAAAGGAGGATTTTGAAATCTGCCCTAAACTTAACCGGGAGCCAGTGTAAGGATTTAAGAACTGGAGTTATGTGTTCGTATTTTCTTGTTCTTGTAATAATTCTTGCAGCCGCATTTTGGTTTAACTGGAGGCTGTATAAAGAACAGTTTGAACAGCCAGTGAACACCGCATTGCAGTAGTCAATCCTACTTGAGATAAATGCATGAATTAATTTCTCACAATCCTGTTTATTTAGAAAGCGCCTTAATTTCCTAACATTTTTAAGATGGAAGAAACATGTTTTGGACAACTTTGTAATATGTTCTTTAAATGACATGCTAGAATCAAAGATAACTCCTAGATTGCGGTCTGATTCAGTAAAATTAATTGGGATTCCAACTGAGTTAAATGACGTCAAAATATTGCTGCGATCAGCGTCATTCCCTCCAACAATTAACATCTCTGTTTTATCTGTATTTAAAGACAAGTAGTTCTCATTCATCCACTCCTTTAATTCACTAACAGAACTAATTAAAGACAACATCGGAGAAACTTCAGTTGATTTAAATGAAAGGTATAACTGGGTGTCATCTGCATACGAGTGAAAATTAACATTATGTTTCCTAATGAGAGATCCCAATGGAAGCATGTAAAGTGAAAACAGTAAAGGTCCCAGTACTGAGCCCTGCGGTACACCATATTGAACTTCTGTGTATAATGAAGGAGTACTGTCAGCACATTTCTGTACATATTGGAATCGATTTGATAAATAAGAACTAAAGCAAGTGAGCACGGGGCCTGTAAGCCCAACATCGTTTTCTAGCCTGTGCAGTAAAATAGAATGGTCAGTGGTGCCAAATGCTGCACTTAAATCTAAAAACATAATTACAGTGGCGTTTCCTTCATCAGAGGATATCAGAATGTCATTTACAACCCGTGTTAGTGCAGTTTCTGTACTATGACCAGTGCGAAAACCAGACTGGAATTTCTCAAATAAATTGTAATGCGTAAGGTGTGACTGAAGCTGACTGGCGACTACTTTTTCTAGTATTTTAGAGAGAAATGGTAAATTTGAAACAGGCCTATAATTATTTAGTATGTGTTGGTCTGACTTTTTAAGTAATGGTTTAATGACTGACACTTTTAGTGCATCAGGTACGGTGCCATGCAGTAATGAACTATTGATAACGGTTAGAATAGGCGCTGCAAGAACATCCATTGCACTTTTTACTAGTTTTGTTGGCACTGGATCTAGGGAACAAGTAGAGGGCTTCATTTTAGTAATTAAATTTAAGACTTCCTGCTCAGTTACAGGATTAAAATTACTAAAGTGCTGAATGCAATGTGCGGCAGGGTCTGCTAAGCTGGTATTTGGTTTGTACTGTGATGCTGAGATCTGGGATCTTATATTTTTAATTTTCTCATTGAAGAAGTTCATAAAGTCTGTACTGATAATATCTGTTGGTATTTTGCACTGTTGATCTGAATTCCCATTTGTTAATTTAGCCACTGTTCTAAACAGTACCCGAGGATTTTTATTATTGCTATCTATTAATGTAGAATAGTATTCTGAGCGAGCTTTAAAGAGGGCTTTTTTATATTTATTAACACTCTCTGTCCATGCAATTTGAAAGACATGTAGCTTTGTTGTTCTCCATCTGCGCTCCAGTTTTCGACACTCTAATTTAAGAGCTCGAGTATTTTCATTAAACCAGGGAGAGTTTCTATGTGCTTTGATCACTTTTGTTTTAATGGGAGCCACTGTGTCCAGAGCATCTCTCAAAGTCACATTATAATGTGATGTTAGCTGATCTAAATTGTTTTCCACGTTTACATTTGATGTTAACTGATCTAAATGATTTTCCACTATTACACTCGACTTACTCAAGGTATCTATAAATTTTGAAGCAAAATTACAATCTAGATGTCGCACTGTCTTTGTTTTAATCTGTGAGTGCGTTGGCATGGGCAGAACTAAATAAAATCTAATTAAGAAGTGATCGGAAATAACTACATTTAATGGAGTAATATTTAAATTTTGAATTTCAACTTTGTAAGTTATAATTAAATCTAATGTGTCGTTATGATTATGAGTTGGACCTCTGACAATCTGACAAAATCCTACTGAATTTAACAAATAAGTAAAACATTTGCTAAAAGTGTCAGTTTCCACATCAATGTGTACATTAAAATCCCCCATCAGAACTACATGATCATAATTTATACCCAAATCAGACAGAAGGTTGCTAAATTCAGTCATGAACAATGAATATGGCCCTGGTGGTCTGTAGACTAGAACTATAATTGCGTTGGAATCTGTTTTAATATTTAAAATGAATACCTCAAAGGATGTAAAGTTGCCTAAATTTTTAGAAGTGATTTGCATTTTATTACAATGAATTATTCCAAGGCCTCCTCCTCGACCAGAATCTCTAGACTTAAGAAGGAACGAGTATTCATCTGGTGACGCCTTTGCTAGGGGAACAGTGTCACATTTACTAAGCCAGGTTTCAGTAAGAAAGCACAGATCAGATTTTGTACTTAATTTAATATCATTTACCAAAACAGCTTTAGTGCCAAGACAGCGAATGTTCAATAAACAGCATTTAAAACTGCATGGTTCTTTCTTAACTGGTGATATATTTTTTGTTTTAATTTGAAGTAAATTTCTATTACAGATGCCCCTGGTGGAGGGTCTGGTTTTATCCCTTGGTCTAATTATACACCTTATTTTTTGGTTATCAATTAATTTAAGGTTTGTATCAAGACTAAATTTACTGGATGCCCCACAACAGGGATTATGGGTAACAGCTTCAGGAAAATAACAGGTGGGATAAACAACAGCCTGTGATTTAAGATCACATGACTGCGGCCTGGATGGTGCTCTAATCAGTCAACCAGGCAGTTTTGCTGCCATATTTTGGGATAATACATAAGATCCCCTCCAGTTAGGATGAAGACCATCTCTTCTGAAAAATCCAAGCCTTTCCCAAAAATCATCCCAATTGTTCACAAACGCTATGCTTTTATTTGCACACCAGGTTTCTAGCCAGCAGCGAAAGGAATGCAATCTGCTATAAATCACATCCCCTCTATATAATCTTGGTAAGGGACCAGATACAATTAAATTCCGACATTTTGTTTTAGCTTTGGTGCATAGAGAGATGAAGTTCCGCTTTAATGCCTCAGATTGCTGTAAATAAATATCATTAGTGCCAGCAGGCAGCAATAAGGTAGATACTTCATCGTCGGCGACACGGTCCAATGTGGCCTCTATGCCAGAAATCTTGACTCCTGCGAGGCACTTAACATTAACTGCTGGTTTAACATAGTTTGGAATTCTAACATTCCACACTATGGAGTCACCAATTATGAGCACTTTCTTATTCTCAGATTCCACAGGCGCGCTGCGGAGAGCTGAGAATCTGTTCTGGGTCCGAATTGGTGACCTGGGTGCAGGGGACTAAATTTTGGATTCTTAGACCCCCGTCTTACTGTTACCCACTCGCCCTGTGGCAGAATTGGAGCTGCTGATTTCGACCGCGCACTGACTACAGTGGGACCTGGAGAGACTGAAGCCGAATCAGAAGTAGCCGAATTGTCTAAACAAACCAAGTCGATCCAATTTTTGGTTTGCCTAATCGCTATCAGATTCCTAACGCGGTCCTCCAATTCGCGTATTTTCCTGACCAACTCTAAATTAACTAAACATTTTTGGCAGGTGAAGCTATCTGCACTGTCGGACGAAAAACCTGAGCTGTACATACTGCAGGACACACAACATATAAACGCGCCCTCGACAGGCAGAGAGCAGATAGAACTTATATTAAGTATTGAAGTCATCTTTGCCGTTTTTATAGGTGCTTCGGCGCTTTCCGTGTTCAGCTGAATCGCTACGAGACCGTCGGCTTTAGGTTTCCACCACCTACTGAGCGATCGACTTTAATTTCTCACTGCCGGTTATTTCTACTGGTCAGCTGCCGGCTTTACCTCAGGTGAACTTGCTCGGGTGCTTGTGAAGGGCTACGTGCCTGTGGGAGACGCCGCCGCTCTCTGCTTCCGCTCGCTGATCCGTTTTGTTTTCTTTATTTTCATGACTGAAGGCATCAAAACTATGAATGAACACATGTGGAGTTATGTACTTAACAAAAAAAGGTGAAATAACTGAAAACATGTTTTATATTCTAGTTTCTTCAAAATAGCCACCCTTTGCTCTGATTACTGCTTTGCACACTCTTGGCATTCTCTCGATGAGCTTCAACAGGTAGTCACCTGAAATGGTTTCCACTTCACAGGTGTGCCTTATCAGGGTTATTTAGTGGAATTTCTTGCTTTATCAATGGGGTTGGGACCAGCAGTTGTGTTGTGCAGAAGTCAGGTTAGTTGGACGATCATTTATTTTTCAACAGGACAATGACCCCAAACACACCTCCAGGCTGTGTAAGGGCTATTTGACCAAGAAGGAGAGTGATGGAGTGCTGTAAATGGTCATGAAAATAAAGAAAACACATTGAATGAGGAGGTGTGTCCAAACTTTTGGCCTGTACTGTACTTCCTGACATTAAGATACACTTGAAAGGGCAACCAGGAAAGTTATATGCATCCTTATAAATATCATAGTTTAAAAAAGGTTATTGGCAAGGGATACAACTAGGAGATAGGGTTTAACAGTGGCACATGCATAACAAGAATCTGTTCTTAATTGTGTAACAGTAACCTTCAACCATTTATATCACAGATTATCCTCTAAGTAAAAGGTAATAATCCCTTGACAGTGTCACAACACAAAAAGTCCAAAAAATAGCAGCAGCTTAATGATTTAGTTCACTTTTTACAGTGAGAGATGTGCATTCAAGAAAGGAGTCTTTCAACCTTCACGGCATGTGGGGTGCAGATAGCAGCACCGGGAATGGTCCACTCAACCTGGGCTGGTGGTAGTGTTTTCACCGTGTGTCTCTAATGACAGCCGAAATCCCTACTGGTATAGAAATTTGCGTGTCAGGTAATGAGGTAGTTCACCGCGTTTCCCTCACTTGTTCATGTACTCTAACTGTAAGGCACTACGCAGACCTGAAAGAAAAGATGCAAGATCATTGTCGACCATGTGGAGAGTAATTTTACATAGCGGAAAGCACATTAGCATAGGGCGGCCACTAAGAATCTCCAGCGGTGAGAGTCTTATTTGGCGATGAGTCCTTCTCTGCAGGTCTTAACAGTTAGTGGACTCATGAGAACAACATCTGAGCGCTAATATGGCCTCTGTTGTTACAGCAGCTGCTTTCAAACAGGCCGGGATTGTAGCAGTCACTGGATCCAATTTTATTTATTTATTTATTTTAGAATAGTATGCGACCGGTCCTTGTCTATTTCCTTGTTATTGAGTTAGTACTGCAGTCATACACCCCCCCCTTTATCGTCCATGAACAGAGTGAAAGGATGAGACTAGTCAAAACTCTTAACGCAGGCACAGACATCAAAATTTATTTTATATCAGTTAAAGCCTTCTCAGCCTGCTCCGTCCATGAAATTTTATCAGTCAAAGCTAAATTAGAAGAGGTCACTAAATCTTGGAGTGCCTGTGCTTTTTCAGCAAAATCGTTTTCTTGTTTTTTTTAACACATTGCCGGCAATTTCCTAACATTCCAAGAACGGACATAACTTGCCACCTTACAGACTGTACACATTCATTCCCCTGCAGTCAAATCATGACCCAGGTATTTCACTTTTCTTTAATCAGTTGCAACTTTTTCCGGAACACTTTGTGCCCGATTTCCCCTAGGAAGACCAACAAAGCCTTTGTGTCTTCTTCACATTATTCCTGAGCCTCAGAGCATACAAGCACCTCAGCCACATATTGCACCAGGACACTACCCACCTTTGGCCAATAACCTTTCAATTTTTATCTTTTCTAATTCTCGTCCATACACACATGGACACACACGCACATACACACGGACAGAGACTCTGTATATCCCTGTGGCATCACAGTTCAGGTCCAGCACTTACCTTTAAAAGTGAATGTGAACCAGAAATGCGATTCAGGGTGAACAGGAATTGAAAAGAAAACATTTGCGAGATCAGAAACAGAAAACCACATAGCAGTGGTCGGGACTGTAGAGAGAATAGTGGAAGGATTTGGGACTATAGGAGTCCAAGGGTGTATAGCAGCATTGACTCCTTGGAGGACCTGAATGAACCGTCATGAGCCATCTGCTTTTCTAACTGGAAGAATAGGAGAGTTCACAGGAGAGTATTGGATAGGAATAATAGCACCCCCTTAACTAAGTCAGCATGAACAATGGTAATACCGGCATCGGCCTCAGGCGAAAAAAGATATTGTGCACAAGGTAAACGGAAGGATGACTTTGAGAAAAATGACCAAGGGTTCAACATGAGCTATTCAGACAAAATATTATTTCCCTTGCACCCAGAGAGATGAGTGGAGTGAATCTAACTAAAAGATTTGAAGGGTAAACAGCATGAGTGTAGGTGGAGAGGTGGAAGTCCTACTGCAATTTTCAAACCCTTTGAAGCTGTCGGGCGGAAGATTATGTCATCCGTCCGGAAAACCCTCTCAGCGTGGTGATGAGAGATGGCAGACTGCGCAGACCAAGACTCCCACACCTTGACAGATTCTGTCATAAGCTTCCTGTCTGTAACCGCTTAAAACCGTCAGTAAAGTAAGCTAAAGTATATCTGTTTCTCTCATGTGATTTTTGTACCTCCGTAATCACGATGGGAGGGATATCGCCTTTTCTGTCATATTTCTATATTTTTTGGTTACTTAACATGCCACAATTTCAAAAGAACACATTTACAAAGAGCTAATGCCTCCTAAGGAAACAAATACATTACCTAAAAACAGAATGTAAAGGTAAACCCGTATACTGTAGAGTATTGCACTGAAAGTGCTGTCAGAGCTGTTGGTACCTTTGTAAAGATTGACAGAGTTCATGTCATTCTGGATGTGCTGATTTGGCTTCAGTGAATCTCTAATGAGTACAGAAAGTGTCTCCATGAGTAAGAAGCAGAAGGTCTGATCATTGATGGACCAGCAGACAGTGAGTGGGACGTCATGTGGTGTTGGGAGCAGACGGTCCTATCTTTATCTTTTCAGCACCATCTTTCTGTTAATCAGAATACCATTTTACTTGTAGTGAATTTAGAGAAAAATATAAACTAAATACATATAAATGTAAATACATGTTTAAAGTGAAAATAAAAATACGCATTAATACACTTTTAGTATTGATAAAAGTAAATCTTTTTTTTTTTAAAGTGAGCGAAAAACTTGACACACTTGAGCTCCAACTGTTGGAGTTCGAGGACAGACGGCATCACTGAGGCTTCTTAACTTGGGATTCCATCTCAACGCCTCCTCTAACAAACGTGTCACTGGCTTTATTTGTCTTTGGCCTTTGTTTTATTTCTGAGTATTTGACTGTGCATTATAAAGTTGTGTATATTTGATTTAACTATTGATGTAAATAATAAAGGACGCTTTGTTGATTAAGTTCAGTATATTTGAAATTCTCTGTGTATCTATTTTAGCGAATTCATGTCATCTGCATTTTTTTATTTAACTTTTATAACTGCATTGTACAGTTTTATTACTTTTTTGAACATTACAAGCAAACATGTCTATCCCCGTTCCATATTATTTATATATAATATACAGAAGTGGGCGTGCATCAGTATATTCCCCGATCAGTCTGTTTGCACAAAGAAGATTAATTTTTCTTTTAGCTCAACTGACCTATCATTATTGTTAATTGTAAATATTTCTTGAAATGGTTGTACAATTTATACTGAATAATTATTAATAACATTTTGTTTTTGGTAGTGACAATACTGAGTGTTTTAATTTGTGCTGACCAATCACCTCGTGTATTAACACAACTAGAACTGTTAGATTTGAGCAGAGCCTCCTCGTGTATCAACACCGTCTACAAATGGCACCTTACTGGACTCGCCGGCAATCCTACAGCTTGGAAACTGAGCATCCTGATCAAGACTGTGCTGTTCACTTACAAACAGAGTCTACAACAATAAGGGTCTTACT
>JANRMT010062807.1:10096647-10107545 GCA_026402145.1 Polypterus bichir lapradei
GGGGGCGGGGTGCTTCCAAATAAAGCACATTTCATTCATAATATTGTCAATCCAAGCCCATTATGTCACAATTAATTTTTCTGTGTTGTCCGAAATCACAGAACTCGTTAGATGGGCGCTCCTTGTGCGAGCAGCATAGAGCAGAGTACAGCAAACAGGAAGAATAAATCCTCCTGTGTGAAGCTGATGCCAGCTCAATGCGTGTGCTCTCGCTATTCTTTATCACAGGTTAGTAAATTCGGCATAATTGGAGTGCACATTACAGGCTTTAAAACGGTAAAATATCGTCAATGAGATTTTGAACATGTTGATAAAATAATTTGAGTTAGTAAGAGTGTTTTTGTATGGATATATTTGTTTGTGTGCTAACTTACTAATGCAATTGACTCGCGTAGTGGAGAGTGGTAGGCGGGGAAAGTTAACCCGAAATAATAAACTGACTGCAGCTCTGAGAGAAAAGGTTTATGTAGTTATTAGTGACCTGGTGAACTGAGGACTGGAGATGGTACTAAAGTGAAAATTCTTTACAGTATAACGAAATATTTTGGTGCTGTATAAATGGAAAATTTGATTTTGTCTCTGTTACACATTACATTTCCAATAGTTTGTTTTGTTGCACTGATTTTGTTCAGTCTTTATTAGAATGCGGGGGAGGGGGGAGGCGCCGGGGTGAGGTTGGGGTGCCAGAGGGGGTGTTCGACCAGGGCACCAAACAGGATAGGACCGCCGCTGCCCATAAATATTGTCTTTACCATTTGCTAACCAGTCACATCCAGTATTCTTTATCACTTTCTGTATAATTTCTGTGAGTGTCTGATTGTGTCTCTCAGGTAGTCCATTACCCCAGGGACTGTATGCAGTGATGGTCTTTGTTTCAATGTTAAAATTCTCTGCCATCTCTCTCATTCCCCACCGTTATCACCAAGTAGTTTCTGAGGAGCTCCATGTACTCTTATCTGAGAACAAATGAATGAATTGTGTCACAATTTCTGATGGTCTCTTTGTCTTTACAACACTTCCTGCCATGAAACGTGTGAAGGTGTCAATGATGTGAAGACCCCGTCCTCCTGTTTGACATTCATGTCACTCTGTAGCCAACAAAGCCCTAAATATGACAGCTTTAATAGACCTGCCATTGCTGTGTCCAAACATGATGGTGCCGTGTAGATAAAGTGTTGTCATATCTACATGGTGGGACTGAAATGTATGCAAATCCCCTTTAATGAAGGTCTGCAGTGCACTTTGATCACATCTGAATGGTCTGATTTGTAATTTTAAACTGTGAGGTAGAGAAGGAAATCAAGAGAAATGTGTCTTTGAACTAAACCTCATGGAGGGCACTGTGACCCTGAAGTGTGCTCATTATTTTTATTGACTTTATGAAGTTAATTCTACACTTTTATTTTCACAGGGCTTTCCCTTTTCACATGGCCACACACTGAGGTGTCTAATGGCCTCCAGCTCAGGGCTGTCCATGTGAGAAGTGAATCAGAGAAGAGAAGGGCAAACACTTAAAGAGAGAGAAGAGTTTCCCACAGAGCATGGCCTCTGCCAAAGAAGATGGCGTGGATGAAAGAACGGTGGACATTAAAGAAGAGGACCGTGAGCGGCTCACACCAGAGGGTGTGTGTGTGAAGCTGGAGGATCACGAAGAAAGAATTTCAGTTTTTAAAGAGGAGGAGGAGTGCAAGGGGGTGACTGCTGCCATTAAAGCTGAGGATTTGAATGATTTCTCAGGTGGTCTTGAACTTCAAAAGCATGAAACTGAGGATATTTTCAAGCAAGATGCCTGTGAAGAATCTCCATCCAGTTTACAGCCCTGGTCCACTAATACGGGACGACTGGCTATGCAGGAGAATTCTGCAGAGCTGAAATCAGAGTTATCAGAGTCTGAAGAGAAAGTCACCGAGGGAAATGGGAGAGAAGGAGAAGAGTCACCTGGGAGTGTTGGAATAAGTGAGTAATGTGATTCAATATAATATATTTATATCTAATGGTTGGTGCTTTGATGTTTCTAGAAGATTGAAATGAGAGTGGAAAACACGGTTTATTCAACTTGGATAAAGACCACTTGCTCTATACTAATAAAAGGCAAAGCCCTCACTGACTCGCTCACTCACTCACTCATCATTAATTCTCCAACTTCCCGTGTCGGTAGAAGCCTGGAATTTGGCAGGCTCATTCCTTACAGCTTACTTACAAAAGTTAAGCAGGTTTCATTTCGAAATTTTACTCATAACAGTAATAACTGAATCCTACTTACGTACATATATACGGCCAAAGCCTGCAGCTCGGTCGTAATTGACTGCCTGCCCACGTAAGGCCGTCCGTCAGCTGCAATCCAAGCTGTGAAAAAACAGTAAAAATGAGGCGTGTCAGACGTCGTGCTACATATTCTGATGCAGCTAGACGGAAACAACTTTGTGATGCTGTCGCTAAATACTCGCAGAAAAATCTACACGTTAATAGACACGCTGTCGATACAGTGGGATGCAAAAGTTTGGGCAACCTTGTTAATAGTCATTATTTTCCTGTATAAATCGTTGGTTGTTATGATAAAAAATGTCAGTTAAATATATCATATAGGAGACACACACAGTGATATTTGAGAAGTGAAATGAAGTTTATTGGATTTACAGAAAGTGTGCAATAATTGTTCAAACAAAATCAGGCAGGTGCATAAATTTGGGCACCATTGTCATTTTGTTGATTTCAAAACTTTTAGAACTAATTATTGGAACTCAAATTGGCTTGGTAAGCTCAGTGAGCCCTAACCTACATACACAGGTGAATCCTATAATGAGAAAGAGTATTTAAGGGGGTCAATTGTAAGTTTCCCTCCTCTAATTTTCTCTGAAGAGTAGCAACATGGGGGTCACAAAACAACTCTCAAATGACCTGAAGACAAAGATTGTTCACCATCATGGTTTAGGGGAAGGATACAGAAAGCTGTCCCAGAGATTTAAGCTGTCTGTTTCCACAGTTAGGAACATATTGAGGAAATGGAAGACCACAGGCTCAGTTCAAGTTAAGGCTCGAAGTGGCAGACCAAGAAAGATTTCGGATAGACAGAAGCGACGAATGATGAGAACAGTCAGAGTCAACCCACAGACCAGCACCAAAGACCTACAACATAATCTTGCAGCAGATGGAGTCACTGTGCATCGTTCAACCATTCGGCGCACTTTACACAAGGAGATGCTGGATGCGAGAGTGATGCAGAGGAAGCCTTTTCTCCGCCCACAGCACAAACAGAGCCACTTGAGGTATGCTCAAGCACATTTGGACAAGCCAGCTTCATTTTGGAATAAGGTGCTGTGGACTGATGAAACTAAAATTGAGTTATTTGGGCATAACAAGGGGCGTTATGCATGGAGGAAAAAGAACACAGCATTCCAAGAAAAACACCTGCTACCTACAGTCAAATATGGTGGTGGTTCCATCATGCTGTGGGGCTGTGTGGCCAGTGCAGGGACTGGGAATCTTGTCAAAGTTGAGGGACGCATGGATTCCACTCAGTATCAGCAGATTCTGGACCAATGTCCAGGAATCAGTGACAAAGCTGAAGCTGTGCTGGATCTTTCAACAAGACAACGACCCAAAACACTGCTCAAAATCCACTAAGGCATTCATGCAGAGGAACAAGTACAACATTCTGGAATGGCCATCTCAGTCCCCAGACCTGAATATAATTGAAAATCTGTGGTGTGAGTTAAAGAGAGCTGTCCATGCTCGGAAGCCATCAAATCTGAATGAACTAGAGATGTTTTGTAAAGAGGAATGGTCCAAAATACCTTCAACCACAATCCAGACTCTCATTGGAACCTACAGGAAGCGTTTAGAGGCTGTAATTTCTGCAAAAGGCGGATCTACTAAATATTGATTTCATTTCTTTTTTGTGGTGCCCAAATTTATGCACCTGCCTGATTTTGTTTGAACAATTATTGCACACTTTCTGTAAATCCAATAAACTTCATTTCACTTCTCAGATATTACTGTGTGCGTCTCCTATATGATATACTAGCAAAATACCCGCATTTCGCAGCGGTGAAGTACTGCCTTAAAATTTTTATTAAGAAGAAAATTAAACCTTTTTAAACTGAGGGAAAATATGGCAATAATTATTTGTTAAGGATCTTTTTGTATGCCACGTTGTCAGTTCGGCCCTCCAGTTGTAATATGACCAAGCTGTAGCTGTGCGCTGAGCTTACTCTTGAGCATGCAACATACAGTTGGCCATGTGAACAGTAATCTTGTTTCAAATCTCACAGCTTGGATTGCTGCTGTCATAATCGGTTTGAGTTTCATGGTTTGTTTCAATTACGACAGTATTTGTAGGACTTGTGTTGAAGAGACATTCGGCATCTGTCAAGCGTTGTAAGTATACAACCAGTTTCATTGATAACTTCACATCCAGCTTTTGAGAGTTTAAACATTCATAAACATCAAAGTGTCCACTACTGAAATCGTCACCTGTGAATCTAAGATGTTTAAGAGGCATTGGCAGTTGTCCAAAGGTGTAAAATATTTGGTCATTTCGGTACACTTAAGCATTTCACTCTTCTAGTGCTCCTGTGTAGTATAATTATCTCCTGTACCGTCATCAGTCCACACCTTGAACCTGTCCCAGTCATTCAATACATAAGACACAATGTTCCTCTGGATATCAAGAGTGAGCCTGATATGGCCGTGCAATATGTAACAAAGAGAATGGAAAAGGCAGGTGCCATCTCCGGGCATGGAAACCACTCGGTAAGTGACAGTTCTTTGATCGATGGTGATCACCTCGATAGACATGTTAATGGGGGTACGGTTGGAATGATAAAGGAAATGGGTACCTGAAAAATGTAAAGTAAGTCTAAAATACCTATACAATAACTATTATCATAATAAATGAACAATAAAACAGCGGAGAAGCCGTGGATTAAATACAAAAGGCTGTAGTTATCAGCAGGGAGACGTGAATCCCGTGGCGAAGCAAGGAAGGGAATGTAGAGACTGGAGCAACAGACGGCCTTATATAGGCAGGCAGCCAACAACGTGGGAGGCGTTGGGATGGGGGACCCAACGCCGCCTCACACAGTGACCGAGCTGCAGGCTATGGACGTATATATGTATGTAAGTAGGATTTAGTTAGCGTTGGGAACCTGTGTACCAAATTTCTTGAAGATGGGCCGATAAGTAACAAAGACCGTTGAAATTTTCAACATGGTGGCCGACAGTGGCATCATATCACCGAAATAAGTACCAAATTTCAGCCTTCTACCTACACGGGAAGTTGGAGAATTAGTGACGTTGGAAACTTCAATATGGCGGCCGACAGTGGCATCATACCACTCAAATAAGTACGTACATCGGTTTTGGTTACCGCAGGGAAGCCACCTACCAAATTTCGTGAAGATGGGGCCATAAATAAGAAAGTTGAACATGGCGAACATTGTCAACCGTTTTGACCGTTACGCATAGAATTTCGAAATGAAACCTGCTTAACTTTTGTAAGTGAGCTGTAAGGAATGAGCCTGCCAAATTTCAGCCTTCTACCTACACGGGAATGCCTGTAAAACATCTTAGATTCACGAGTAACGATTTGGGTGGTGAGATGTCTATCAAGGTGATCACCATCGATCAAAGAACTACCACTTACCGAGTGGTTTCTATGCCCGGAGATGCCGCGTGCCTTTTCCTTTCTCTGTCTTACATATTGCACTAACATATAAGGCTCAATCTTGATATCCAGAGGAACATTGTGTCTTATGTATTGAATGACTGGGACAGGTTCAAGGTGTGGACTGATGACGGTACAGGAGATAATTATACTACACAGGAGCACTAGAAGAGTGAAATGCTTAAGCCCTTCACCTATGGTTCTGCATGTGAGTTGATGGCTGCCGCTGAATTGTTCGGTTGTCGCTTTCAAGTGTACCGAAATGGCCAAATATTTTACACCTTTGGAGAATCGCCAGTGCCTCTTAAACATCTTAGATTCACACGTGATGATTTGAGTAGTGGACACTTTGATGTTTATGAATGTTTCAACTCTCAAAATCTGGATGCGAAGTTATCGATGAAGCCGGATGTATGCTTAAAACGCTAGACAGATGCCGAATGTCACTTCAACACAAATTCTGCAAATACTAACATAATTGAAACAAACCATGAAACTCAAACCGATTATGACAGCAGCAATCCAAGCTGTGAGAAAAACAGTAAAAAGGAGGAGTGTCAGACGTCATGCTACATTTTCTGATGCAGCTAGACGGAAACAAATTCGTGACACTGCTGCCAAATATTCGCAAAAAAATCCACAAGTTCATAGACACGCTACCGCTAAATATTCGCAGGCAAATCCACAACTTAATACCGGGAATGCCTGTTAAACATCTTAGATTCACGAGTTCCGATCTGGGTAGTGAACACTTTGATGAATGAAACCTCTTATCTTTACAACAGTTGACAAACACGGAATGTAACTTGAACACAACACATCCTCCAAATACGAACCTGATTGAAAGAAATAATGATAATCAAATCCTTGATGACAGCAACACTCATAACAGTCACAAAACAATTACATTGACAATCATGTTACGTTATTTTTAAAATGTTTCCTTTTCTTTTCCATTAATTCTTTAACACACTACTTCTCCGCTGCGAAGCGCGGGTATTTTGCTAGTAAATGATAAATTAGAAAATCTTGGGTGAATAAGGAAAAATCTAAAGTGTTGAGAGCATGACTTGAACATCATGAAGCTCTGACTGAAGCAGTGCCTTATGTTAGGCCAACAGTGCATTACATTCAATGACATTAAAAGTCATATTTTGTTAAAGACATGTATATTTCTTAAATTGTGTGGCAATTAAGGCAGAAACGTCCACAAAAAGAAATAAATAAATAAAAATCAAATCCTCACCCCGTGCACTAAATAAGAGTGAATTTGCTCAAGCTAGTGCACACCTAATGTGTGCCTCATCTTTCTAATGGTAATCTCGTGCATGTTAACAGTGAGAAGAGCTACCTGTACGAGCCATGATGACATTCAGGGGGTCTCAGGGTCTTCTTTCAGCATCTTGTGTTCTGCTCTCTGCCTGAACTTGCTGGGCAGCATGGCCTGGACAAGTTGTCAGTGGTGTGAAATCTTCACTTGGAGATGATCTTGGGCCCTTCCGTCTCCCACAGTCACATCGGGTCAATTTGGAGTCACCACTCCACCTGCATGTTTTTGGGGATGATGGGAAGAACCAGAATAACCAGAAATGCCATTCAGATCCCCTGTGTAAAACAACTGTGGGCAGGATTTGAACCAAGGACACCTGAACAAAAAAGCAGCCCCCTAACACAAGCGGATATATTTGTATGTTTAGATTTTAGGTCAGATTAGGTTCTAGAGGATGTAAATATCATCACATACATTACAATTAAAAAGAGAAAACCCAAATTCAGACACATTATTGGGTAGGAAGGCTCGGGAGCTGATATTGACCACCCATTACATTAGGAACTGCTGATATCAATAATACCTTTTTTCTATTCAGAATAGTATATGTATTTTTAGCTATGGATAAACTTCACAATCCATAATAAAGTGCTACAGCATACAGCACACACTAAGAACATTTACCCATAATGCACACATAATGGAACAAAAACAAGCTGAACAAAACAAAAGGCTTGAATTAATTGTAATTCACATTTCTAATCAAATAAAATATTCAATTTGATATTTGCAGGTTTCTACTCCGACAAGAAAACAAGACTTGGTGACCTCTTTAGGTTCTTATTTAAGATTATAAGCATCTCTGCATGTTCTGAGGACAGTCTGGTCCTCCTGTCATCTACGACGTGTGCTGCTGTACTGAACAGGTCCTCACTGTCCCTACTCGTATAAGGAGGGCAGAGGTAAGTCGACGACTTTTATTGGTCGTCCAGAAAACCAGTGGCCCAGCATCTCTTGTGGTATAAGGTTCACAGAGATAAAGATTCACCTCTGATGCTGCCGACTCAAACATCGTTTTTATCTTTATTGACAATTTCTTCATGCATTCTGCAGTTCTGTTGGCAGGGAGTTTCTTTGGATCTTTTGGGTTTCGTCTGTCACTACGAGTGCGTCTGTGTGGTCGAGACACCGGCACTAAGCAGTTTATCTGTGAAATACGTGTCCTTGTACCATTGTTTAATTTGCGGGAAAAAATCATTATGATAATAATATCTGTTACAGAATTTGTAATTGGTATAGTGACTATTCACACTTAATGCTTATTATGCGTAATTATTATTATTTTATTTAGGTCTAAAAAATAGGCTTGTACCATTCTACCCAACAATCCAATAAGAGGGCTGATTCAGTAAAACTCTGCATCCCTTTCCTCCCATCTACCTACACATTCACTAAAAGGCTAATAAAAGGGATTTTAGTCAAAATATATAATGCCTCAATTAATTCATTATAAAAATAAATCCGTCATCAAACACTCACTAGCTGTTGGAATCGTGGATCTAAATGATCTAGAAGGTGACATCTTCCAGAACTGAAAGTGGCTGGTAGTCCAGGCTTACGAATTCCACTGTTATTGCTGTCACAGTAAGTCTTTGGTGTTCTTGCTGTCAGTATTATAAGGTTAAGTTTTCTAAGTGCTGCCATTATTGGAGTACGAGTGAGAGTAGGCGACTGAGCTAGACTATGCTTGTTGATCACCTCAGCCTTTGAACAGCTCGTTCTTCACACCAGTCCCTTTTGTGTTGACTTCTCAGAAGTTGAATTAGGTTTGTATCGTTGAAAGTGTTAGCAGAGAATCCTCCAAGAGTGACTTCTTTTTGAAATATATATTACAAACCGCAAATTTGTTATCTCTGTTAGACCATCGAGGAGCGTTTCTGTATTTTCGTAATGTTGGAGATTTGTCTTGCATGCTTTTTATCATTCAAAATCAGATGTTAAGATCAGCTAATTTGCTGATCATTGGTCAAGTCATTTAAAGTGAAAATTGGCTGATTTTGATTTGTGATCGATTGATCAGATCAGGCCTGTCTTTCACATATGACAGAAAGGTGGAGAAATTGAGCAGACAGCACCAGAATATGTAAATACCACAGATGGAGTGGCCAGACCATAAATGGAACTTTAGTGTGAGGAAGAAACTCTAACCAGTGTGCCACCACTTTATTTGTACTGTTTCATTTATTTTTAAAGGCGGGTCGTGGTTAGGAATTTGGACATCAAACCCTGAAATTGCTGTTCAATTTCAGCTATTAACACCATGTGACCACGAGCAAGTCATGTGACCTGCCTGTGCTCCAGTTGGAAGAACAAGAGAAATGTAACCAATTGTGTCTCAAATGTTGTATGTCACCTTGGATAAACATGTCAGAAAAAAAAAATAGTTAAAATGTTTGTTATTTCAGATGTACAGAAGAATGGCAGCTTCTCTCCACCTTCATTTGGTCAGCCCTCTCTTCAGTACAATAAGAACGGTATGAAGAAATCAGCAAGAGGATCAGAGAACCAGACAGCAGCCTATTTGCAGTGCAGTTCTCTCCCTGCTGCTGGAGCAACACAGACAGAAGCCATCAAAACTAATCGACAACAAGTGGAAAAAGAAATCCAAATTCACATTGGAGAAAAATGTTGTTTGGAATGTGGCAAACAATTCACACACAAAAGTGATCTTAATAAACATATGAAGATTCACACAGGAGAAAAACCTCATTGCTGTTCAGAATGTGGTAAGTCGTTCTCAAGGAGAAGCCACCTTCAAAACCACAGAAGAATTCACACAGGAGAAAACCCTCATTGTTGTCGAGAATGTGGTAAGTCGTTCTCATGTATAAGCAGTCTTCATAGGCACAGAAGAATCCACACAGGAGATAAACCTCATTGTTGTCCAGAATGTGGTAAATCGTTCTCATGGAGAAGTGAATTGCAGTTACACAAAAGAACTCACACAGGAGAAAAACCTCATTGCTGTTCAGAATGTGGTAAGTCGTTCTCAAAGAGAAGCAATCTTCAGAGTCATAGAAGAATCCACACAGGAGAAAAACCGCATTGTTGTCCAGAATGTGGTGGTTTGTTCTCATATATAAGCAGTCTTCAGAGGCACATTAGACTCCACACAGGAGAAAAACCTCATTGCTGTCCAGAATGTGGTAAGTCCTTCTCAAGTAGAAGCAATCTTCAGAGTCATAGAAGAATCCACACAAGAGAAAAACCTCATTGTTTTCCAGAATGTGATAAATCGTTCTCATGTAGAAGTGAAGTTCAGTTGCACAAAAAAAATAACACAGGAGAAAAACCTTATTGCTGTTCAGAATGTGGTAAGTCCTTCTCAAGTAGAAGCAATCTTCAGAGGCACAGAAGAATCCACACAGGAGAAAAACCGTATTGTTGTCCAGAATGTGGTAAATCCTTCTCAAGGAGAAGTGACCTTCAGAAACACCGAATAATCCACACCGGAGAAAAACCGCATTGCTGTTCAGAATGTGGTAAGTCGTTCTTAAGGAGAAGCAGTCTTCAGAGGCACAGAAGAATCCATACAGGAGAAAAACCTCATTGTTGTCCAAAATGTGGTAAGTCCTTCTCAAGGAGAAGTGACCTTCAGAAACACAGAATAATCCACACCGGAGAAAAACCTCATTGCTGTTCAGAATGTGGTAAGTCCTTCTCAAGGAGAAGTGACCTTCAGAAACACAGAATAATCCACACCGGAGAAAAACCTCATTGCTGTCCAGAATGTGGTAAATCATTCTCAAGGAGAAGCGACCTTCAGAGGCACAGAAGAATCCACACAGGAGAAAAAACATATTGTTGTCCAGAATGTGGTAAAAAGTTCTCATGTCGAAGTGAACTTCAGTGGCACAAAACAATTCACACAGGAGAAAAACCTCATTGCTGTTCAGAATGTGG
>JANRMT010062807.1:10107555-10122627 GCA_026402145.1 Polypterus bichir lapradei
ACAATTCACACAGGAGAAAAACCTCATTGCTGTTCAGAATGTGGTAAATCCTTCTCAAGGAGAAGTGACCTTCAGAAACACAGCATAATCCACACCGGAGAAAAACCTCATTGCTGTTCAGAATGTGGTAAGTCCTTCTCAAGGAGAAGCGACCTTCAGAAACACAAAAGAATCCACACAGGAGAAAAACCTCATTGTTGTCCAGAATGTGGTAAGTCTTTCTCATGGAGAAGCAACCTTCAGAAACACAGAAGAATCCACACAGGAGAAAAACCCCATTGTTGTCCAGAATGTGGTAAATCATTCTCATGTATAAGCTATCTTCAGAAACACAGAAAAATCCACACAGGAGAAAAACCTCATTGTTGTTCAGAATGTAGTAAGTCATTCTCAATGAGAAGCAGTCTTCAGATCCACAGAAGAATCCACACAGGAGAAAAACCTCATTGTTGTTCAGAATGTGGTAAGTCATTCTCAATGAGAAGGAGTCTTCAGATCCACAGAAGAATCCACACAGGAGAAAAACCTCATTGTTGCTCAGAATGTGGTATGTTGTTCTCAAGGAGAAGCAGTCTTCACAACCACAGAAGAGTCCACACAGGAGAAAAACCTCATTGCTGTTCAGAATGTGGTAAATCGTTCTCAATGATGAGCAGTCTTCACAACCACAGAAGAATCCACACAGGAGAAAAACCTTATTGCTGTTCCGAATGTGGTAAATCGTTCTCACGTATGGACAATCTTCAGAGGCACAGAATAATCCACACTGGAAAAAAACCTCATTGCTGTTCAGAATGTGGTAAGTCGTTCTCATGGAGAATCCATCTTCAGAGGCACGGAAGAATCCACAGAGGAGAAAAGCCTCATTATTGTCCAGAATGAGCCGAACAATTTTCTGACAAATGTAGTTTTCAATGGCACACAAAAATTGATACAGGAGAGAAACCATATTGCTGTTTTCAGTGTGGAAAAAAGTTTTAAACATTAGCTCATTTCAAGTAAACACACAAACTCCCACCAAAACCAAAATACAGTAAGTATGTTCTAAATGTGGCAAATGTTATACGAGCCAGAAAGGTCTTTCCACATGCCAAAATCCATACTGAAGAAAAGCCTCATTGCTATTCTGAATGTAAGAAACTATTCTTATATTTAAGGACACTTCAGTGTCACATCAGAACTCATACTGGATATAAACCGTATTGTTGACCTGAATGTGATAAGCAGTTCTCACATCAAAGCACCATAAAGAGTCACATCAGACGTCACACTGGAGAGAAACCTCACCTTTGCTTGGAATGTGGCAAACAATTCTCATACCTCAATGCTCTGTATAAGCATACTAAATGTCAGACTGGAGAGAAGCCTTACAGTTGGACTGAATGTGGAGTGTAATTCTCATATAACAATTCTCTTCACAATCATAAAATAATTCCCTCTGGTAAGAAACAAAACTCTTCTGACTTTGGCAAGCCTTTCTCAAACAGCACGACTCCTAAAGATCACATGAGAATTCACTCCGGAGACAAACCTTATTGCTGTCCATAGTGTGGCAAATGATTCACACATCCAAACACACGTAGGTGCCACAGAAGGATCCACACTGGAGAGAAGCAATACACCTGTCCTGAATGTGGTAAAGTGTACTCTTCCAGAAAAAGTTGTCAGAGACACACACAAAGTCATATTGGAGTAAAGCCTGTCCCAGAAATGACAAATGATCTTTCCATTGGATCCTCAGGCAAAAAAAAAATGAAGAAAAAACTTCTGAATGAGGTAAAGGACTCCAGTTGAATGTAGTTAATAAATACATAATAATAGTGGAGAAAGCACATAAAGTGGTAAACAGATCCTAGATGTAAGGTAACCTCAGAGCCACATATGAATGCACACTGGAATACAACCCATATTTCACAAGCAGCAAGAATCTTCTTCAACAACTTCTAGGTGCAAGAAAAAACCTCATTGTTGTCCTAAATGCGGTTAACTTTTTTCAGATATCAGTGGCCTTCATATTCATAAATGACTGGCCTACTTGTGGTAAGCCTCTTAGCTGTTGTGACTGTTGAAGTTGTCCTCCTATATCAGCAACACGTAAGAATTCATGAAGGAGTCAGAAACTGTAGTGCCAGGACGTCAGCCATACAGGTACTGATCATCTCTGCACCAGTGCTGTGACATAAGATGGTGAACAATACAAACACCAGACAACAGAAAGAGGTAGCAACAGAACTGTGCGGTGATGATAACTTCAACCCCAGAGCACAACTGAGAAAGTTCGATTTAACAATAAAAAAAAATGGAAAACTGAAATCAAATCCGCAGTGCCAACTACCAGGAGGTGCCACTGACAACGAGGGGAATATTTTTGTTTCAGAGCTTTGGAGATGGGTCCTTATCTGAGTAGCAATGAACTTGTACCATCTGAGAAAGAAAAAAAAATCTTATTAACTGTAATGATTATAAGTAGTTTCTTCACAATACCAAAGACTGTTTTTTTGTATTAATCATGCTGCAGAGAGTTATATGATTTATTATTTGCATATGATTTGTTCTTCATTTAGGTAGAAAAAAAATTAGACTTGTGCACAGAATAAGGGACTAACTTGCATTATTTTATGAGAAAATGCTGATACTAACAGAACACCCTGTGATATTATAAATCAGTAGTGACCTGTTTCTGAATTCTTGCTTAAAACTATTTGAGCATATTTCTTAAAACTGTGAGTTCCCCGATAACCTCTTTATCTGAAAGAAGCAATGTACACATTCCAATTCAGGTAGTCGTAAGCTATTATAATTTATGTATAACCTCAAAATGAACTGCAATATATATATTTTATTATTAATACACAAACTAGGTATATAGAGGGAGACCCCACGTTTGCCTGCAGGCTATCTGATCTGACCAGTCAGTGCCACTGAGCTGGGGGGAGCTGCAGTCTCTTTGACTCACCAAGAATAAAGAAATTGTTTTTTTACTTTAAATTGGTGTTTGTCTTCCGTTGTTTCCGACTTCAGCCTCCACAGGATTTTGTATCCTGTACGGGGACAGAGACAGCCAAGCGACTCCCTGAGTGGGATCGTCCAGAGGACCAGCAAAAGGACCGATTCCGACCAGATCGGGTGGATCAGCTCCAGAAGACGTTTGAACTGGCCTGCCTCATGCGAGATTTAATGTAGGAAAAGGCTTGCAGTTAAGTCCGGCTGTAACACCAAATGCCGGAGGGCCCTTTCAACATCTGCCGATAGATTTTTTAACTAACCCTGACTCATGGGTATAAATATTGCTTAGTAATCATCTACGTTTAGTCACGCTGGGTGGAGGCTTTCCCATTCTGGCACGCAGATGCCAAGTCTGTGTCCAAAGTGCTAGTTAAAGAGAAAAAAAATCATCCCACATTTGTGGTTTGCCACAGAAATTGCAAGTAAATACTCTTACAAGAGCTGTCTCAGGCTCTGGCTGATCTGCGGGGAAGGACTCATCGCCAAATAAGACTCACCGTTGGAGATTCTTATTGGCCGCCCTATGCTAATGTGCTTTCCGCTATGTAAAATTACTCTCCACATGGTCAACAATCATCTCGCATCTTTTCTTTCAGGTCTCCGTAGTGCCTTATAGTCAGAGTGCATGAACAAGTGAAGGAAAAGTGGTGAACTACCTCATTACCTGACTCGTATATTTCTATACCAATTGGGACTTGGGCTCTTGTTAGAGATACACGGTGAAAACACTGGCACCAGCCCAGGTGGAGAGGACCATTCCAGGTGACTTATGAGTCCCCTGACAGTAAAACTGCCTCACGTTGTTCTCTCCATCTTAGTTCAGGCCAAAACCTCACACCTCACTACTGCCAGGGCAATACACTATTAAAATGTACTCTGTACCCTGTCAAATGTCACTATTGAAAGATGCTCCACTTTGAATCGGGCTACCTTACTTCTCACTGAGGGAGAGGGGGAACCACACGACTGCCATGCTGAGATAACAAAGGTCCTGAAACCCAGGCCAGACCTCCAGGAAACTCCACTAGAAACAGGAGAAGTACTTTATGTGGATGGCTGTTTCTTGCGATTAGATAACGGGACACACTCCACCAGTTATGCAGTGGTCAATGGAGACCACTTACTTGAAGTAAATCGAATCTCTTCTAATTTAAGCGCACAAGCAGCTGAGCTAATAGCTCTCACCCGTGCTTGCCAGTTGTCCAAAGGGAAGGTCATAACCGATTACACAGATTACAGATATGCCTTTGGAGTCTGCCATGATCATGGGGCATTATGGAAATTAAGTGGATTCAAAACCAGTACTGGAAAGCCAATACAACATCAGAAATTAGTGGAATCCCTTCTTGAAGCTATAACAAAACCATTGAAACTGGCAATAGTTAAATGTTAATTCCATATTGGGAAACAAGACCTAGTCAGCCAAGGAAATGAACTGACTGATCACTTTGCTAAACAGGCCGCCTATAATAACACACCAGTCTCTTTATTCCAACAGAAGGACGACAAAGACACTGATAATCAAATTATTTCTTTACAGAGCGCCGCCACTGATCGAGTAAAGATAAGGTGTTCCTGAGAAGGATCCCTCTCTGATGGAGTCTGGACCCATAAGCAAACTAACAAACCTTTCCTCCCAAAGGCTTCTTTTCCAGGAATGGCAAAAATTGCACACGGCCTGGATCACACAGGAAAAGACGCTATGACTCAGGATGTCAAGCCACATTAGAAAACCACAGGGTTCTCTGCATATGCTGAACAATTCTGCATATTGTGTGCCCTATGTCAAAGGTACAATATAGGCAAAGGAACTCGGGTAAGTCCCACTCTTACCCTGAAACCAGTGGGTCCATTTGAGCATCTTTAAATGGACTTCACTGAACTAACCTCGTCCAAAGGATATCGATACTGCCTTTTGATTGTCGATGTGTTCTCCCGATGGATTGAGGCTTTTTCTTCTAATGCAAAGGCAGTGGCTAAAGCTTTAGTAAAAAGAAATTATTACAAGAGGGGGAATACTACAGTAACTGCAGACCGATAATGGTACCCACTTTGTGAAGTTCTGTAATAAATGAACTGACTACTTGGCCCCAGATAAATGTACATCATTACTGCAAATACCATCCTCAAAGTGGAGGTATTGTAGAAAGGTGCAATGGCACCCTAAAATCAAAACTGGTAAAAATCTGTGAGCAGACAAACTTAACCTGGCCAGATGCTCTACACCTGGCCTTGATGGGGTTGAGAGGAAGGACACATCGGCAGTTGGGACTGTCGTAATTTGAAATTTTAATTGGACGCCCCATGATCGTTGGCATGGTTATCAGAAATGTCACTCTGCATACTGTGGACAATCATCTTCTCTTCAGTCTTACAGGTCTCCGACCCTCCCTGAAGGAAGTCCACGAGTAGGTTAACCAGGCTTGGCGGACCGCTCCCCCACCGACAGAGTTCCAGATTCCCCTAGGAACCTGGATACTGGTCAGGGACACCCAAAGAAAACATTGGCATCAACCTCGCTGGAGGGGACCATTCCAGGTGCTGCTATCTGCACCCCAAATGCTGTGAAGGTTGAATGACTATTTTCTTGAATGCACGTCTGTCACTGTAAAAAGTGGACTGAATCATTAAGCTGTTGTTATTTTTATTGGACTTTCTGTTTTGGGACTCTGTCAAGGGATTATTCCCTTTTTCTTAGAGGATAATCTGCGATATAAGTGGTTGAAGGTTACTGTTACACAATTAAGAACAGATTCTTGTTGTGTATGTGCCACTGCTAAACCCCATCTCCTTGTTGTATTCCTTCCCAATAATCTTTTTTTAATGTGATATTTTTAAGTATGCACATAACCTTCCTGGTTGTCCTTTCAAGTGTATGTTAATGTCAGGAAGTAAATGCTAAAAATGTTCCTAACTGAAAAGTGAGGATTGTGTGTGTTGTGTTCAACAACAGGTGCTGTAGCTTTATTCCTAATAACACTGCCTCTGACAGTTTCTTTACCCGTGCTTTAGCTGGCCTCACCTCCCTATCTATTGAATTAGCAGAAAACTCAGGAACACCTTACTCTTTAAATGATCTCTTCCAAAGATTGGTTCGGTTCTTGGGCTGGTTGTATTAAAACTATTCTCGTAACTGTCCTTATTGCTCTGGCAGTTTTCATGCTCTTGGGTTGCTGTTTTATCCCATGCATCCAAGCCCTTCTACAAAGGTTTATTAACACCTCCATTACTAAGGCTTATATCCTAAGCGCTGACCCTGACTCCCAATAAACACCTTTTCTTCCATCCCCCGACCCCTTTTTCAACTATGATGATGCAGAAGTCTGATTATTTAATGTGCACATTTTACGTGCAAAGGGGGGAATTGAGAAAGAAAAAAAAACATTATTAACTGTAATGACTATAAGTAGTTACCTCATACATAAAGGACTGTATTTTGTATTAATCATGCTGCAGAGAGCTATATGATTTTTACTTCTATATGAATTTGTTCTTCATTTAGGTAGAAAAAGAATTAAGCTTGTGCACAGTTTAACGGACTAACTTGCATTCTTTTATGAGAATATGCTGATCTCTTGATACTAACAGAACACCCTATGATATTATAAACCAGTTCTGATAGTTTCTGAATTCTTGCTTAAAGCTATAAGAAGCATGTCCCTTATTGATTAATAAATAAGGATTTATTAATCTAACCAAACAAAATATAATGAAAATATTAAAGCTACAAGAATGTAATCTCTTTATAACTAATGTAATGGACTATAAGAAACTGCTTAAATTGGTCTTGTGTGTGTATACTGAGAAGGGTGTATATCTTTAGGATTATGAGTGCCCAGGTGGGTTTTATTTTGGTAAGAAACTCTGTATACTCCTGAATTTAATAAATCAGGATGTAACCGTAACTTACAGCAATCTATGTATAACCTCCAAATGAACTGCCACGTTTTTTTATCTTTGGGTAATGAATAAGCTAGGTAATATAAGAGAGGATTTTTCTTTTCTTTTACGCCGTCTATCTAATCCCAAATCAGTTGCTCCAGTCTCTTCGGAAGCGTGTGTGGAAGTGGGGGGCTGCAGTCTCTTTAATGCACCAAGAATAAAGAAATTGTTTTTTATTTTAAATTGGTGTTTGTTTTCACATTGTTTCGACTTCAGTGTTCATAATAACAACACAACAGCAATAAAAGCCCCTCTCACTATGGATGATGAAATACTCTGTCTCGACTGTATTGATGTTCAGAGAGCCCTGCGCAGGGTCAACCCATGGAAAGCTGCATGTCCTGACAACATACCAGGGTGTGTACTCAGAGACCGTGCTGACCAACTTACAGTTGTTCTCAGAGACATCTACAACATCTCCCTAAGACAAGCCATTGTTCCTCAGTGCTTCAAAGCCACTACCATTATTCCACTGCCAAAGAAATCATCAACATCATCACTGAATGACTATCGCCCTTTAGCACTCATACCCATCATGATGAAGTGCTTCGAAGTATTGATCAAAAATTCCATCACATCCAGACTGCCTGCAACATTTGATCAACTTCAGTTTGCATACTGCCCAAATCGCTCCACTGATGATGCCAAAGCAACTGCACTCCATCTGACACTGGCTTATCTGGAAAATAAGAACAGTCATGTGAGGATGCTTTTTATTGACTTCAGCTCTGCCTCCAATACTGTCATCCCACAACACCTGGTAAAGAAACTGGAACCACTAGGCATCAGCACCCCTCTATGTAACTGGTTATTAGACATCCTCACAGACAGTCCCCAGACAGTACGTCTCGGCAAAACACCTCTGAGACTACCATCATGAACACGGGTTCCACAGGGCTCTGTTCTAAGCCCCCTACTGTTCACCTTGTTGACTCACGACTTGTACCAATTACAACTCGAATCACATCATAAAATTCGCAGACAACACAACAGTAGTGGGCCTCATCAATAATGATGATGTCTCCGCATACAGAGAAGAAGTCAATCAACTCAATGCCTGGTGTGGAAAAAACAACCTGGCACTGAATGTCAACAAAACAATCCATGGAAACATTGTGGAGTCAGTGAGAAGCACCATGTTTCTGGGAGTGCACATTACAAATGACCTGACATGGACCACAAATACCACTTCTCTTGTCAAGACAGTACAACAGCGACATCATTTTCTCTGAAGGCTGGAAAGAGAAAACCTTCCCTCTCCTGTCCTCACAACTTTCTACAGAGGCACTACAGAAAGTATATTGACCAACAGCATCTCAGTTTGGTATGGTAGCGGCGCTGTCTTTGAACAGAAGATGCTTCAAAGAGTAGTGAGGACAGCGGAGAAAATCATTGGGTCCTCACTTTCATCTGTTCAAGAATTACACTACTCACGTTGCTAGAGCACATCCATTAAGATCATAAAAGATCCCCCACACCCGGCACATGGGCTGTTTGAACTTCTGCCCTCTGGAAAATGTTACCGCAGAACGACCAGATTTAACAGGAGCTTCTTCCTCCAGGCCATCAGAATACTAAACTCTGTTAAATAACCTTGACCTTTTACTCTCTTACTTACTGTGCACTTTATTACCACAAATAGCTCTTAAGTTAACATTATATTGTATTGTAATATCATACAATATTACATTGTCTGTATTGTATATATTATGTATAAATATTGTATCCATATAGTGCAATATCACAATCACTGTGAAACGATGTGCAATATTTTCTTTCATATTATATTTCACCCACTGACTGGCTTACATTTATATATATCTTTTCTTTTAATTGTTTGTACTGTGCTGCCTTCTGCTGTCTTAACGCTGTCTTACCTACTTTCTGTATAAGAAGTGAAATGTTTGTAATGTCTGTCTGTTGTCTTGCGTGCACTTGTCTTTTATGTCTGCACATTGAGCCTGGAGAAACTCAATTTCATTGAGCTATGCAACCGTTGTTGTACTGTTGTATGGTATGAATGACAATAAAGTTCACTTACTTACTTACTTACTTACTAATAAACTCATCAATTTATTTATTTTTTATTATTTTTAAGTTTTAGTCCTTTGGCCATGCTCTCTTTCTCAGGGGTGGGGGATGATTTGTTTTCAATCCTATTTTTTGTAAGAATTGATCTATTTGTATGGAGTGATTACAATAAAATCAATAAAATTAAAAAAAGTGGAAATTTCAATATTAAAGTTGACATTTTGATCTTTTTTCCCCACTGTGTCCCTATTTTTTTTTTCTTTTCTGTATCCCTAATAAACTTTCATATGTCACTCAGACAGTGGACCACAACTCCCCTTTTCTCGCCGACTTTGATATCTGACAACTTCTGTTTTCTTTCGGGCACTGTGCGACTTTGTGAACTTGAGCTTTCCAGTTTCTCCATCATGCTATATCACTCGATCAACTTCTTTCTGTTGATTATACCTCTATTTAAACCAACAAATAGTACGTTTTTCTTTGCCTCCACTTGGTATTCGCTGAAATTCTTCTATTTTCCCCTGTTCTTTTGCCATTACCTTTTCACAGAACGCTGAGGTTAAGGGCTATTTATATTGATTTGCACATTCAAAGAGGCATAATTCCTGGGAGGAGTTGGGGCGTTACATAAAGCGCGTGCACATGTGTTACTTTTCACACTGACCAGGATTTATGGAGTGGAAGAACATGGAAGTTTAAGCATCTGGGTTTTTCTGTCCGTACACCATGTTTTAGTGTGAATTCTATGCACACTGTTATGAATGAGGCCCCTGGTCTGCTGCTCTTTTCGATCTCCATACTTCCATGAGGTCAGATTATTTCGGGGCATAACGTGAGCCACCACAGCTATGCTGATGACACACAACTGTATTTATTAATAGTGCCTGAGGACCCCGACTCTCTTGTCTTACTGTCTCAATGTCTTACTGGTGTTTCTAAATAGATGAGTAGTAATTTTCTCAAACTAATTAAGGAGAAAAGTGATTGGCAAAAATAGATATAGTGAGGTTATTAGAAATAAACTTGGACCATTAGGCTTAAAAGTCAAGACAGAGGTAAATAATTTAGGGGTAATTATTGACTCTGACTTTAATTTAAAATCACATATTAATCAGATTACTAGGACAGCATTTTTTCACTTAGGAAATATAGCAAACGTTAGATCCCTAACTGTACTTACACTCATCTCAGGACCACCCAAGAAAGACATCAATCAGTTACAACAAGAGCAGAATGGAGCTGCTACAATCTCAACTAGGAAAAGAAAATCTGAGTACATCTCTCCAGTTTTGATGTCACTACACTGGTTACCTGTGTCATTTGAAATTGACTTTAAAATACTGCTTATGGTTTACAAAGACTTAAATAACCTCACATCATCTTATATTTCAGAATGTCTGTCACCTTAAACTCCAAATCGTTACCTTAGATCTTCAAATGAGTATCTGCTGAGAATTCCAAGAGCAAAACTTTAAAGTAGTGGTGAGGCGGCCTTCTGATGTTATGCACCTAAAATCTGGAATAGCTTACCGATAGACTAATATGGTGGAGCACTTAAAAAAATTGCTAAAAACTCATCAACCTTGTTTGTCTGGCTGATTCTCTCTCTGCCTGCCACTCCTCAGACTGACGATGGCTGAAGCCCAGCTGTTTATTTCACAGGACGAGTTCACCTGCTCGGTGTGTCTGGATACCCTGACTGATCCCGTCACCATCCCCTGAGGTCACAGTTTCTGTCTGAAGTGCCTCATGGACTGCTGGGATCAGAGCCAACCGTTCAGCTGTCCACAGTGCAGAGAGAAATTCACCACAAGGCTTATCATTGCAAAGAAACACTCTGCTAAATGAAGTCATCAAGAAATTCAAGAAGACAGGACTCAGTTCTCCTCCATTTCCGAATTTTACTGGCCCTGGAGATGTGAAGTGTGAGGCCAGTACTGAGAAGAAGTTGAGTGCAGTCGTGTCTGACCTGCCCAGCCTCCTACTGTCAGACTCACCTGCAGCCTCACTTTCAAATAGCAGCCTGGAAGGACCACAAGCTGGTTGACCCAGATGGAAATCTAAAGGAGAAACTCTATGCAAAACATCAGAAAAGTCAGGAATTATTCCATAAAACTGATGACGAGTGTATCTGCACGATGTGTGGAGTGACTGAACATAACGGTCATAAAATGGTCACGCTGGAGACGGAAACAGAAGACCTTTAATAATAATAATAATACATTTTATTTATTTGGCATCTTTCTTAACACTCAAGGTCACCTTACAATGAAATTAAACAACATTACTAAAATATAAATAAAGAGAATGATAAATCAAAAAGCAATGATTACCAAACAAGCAAAAATAACAGGCAGTAACAGCACAAAATTCAGAACTGGAATGTCAGTTTGAAAGAATAAGTTTTGAGGACAGTTTTAAAATGTGTTATTGAGTCGAATTGACGAATATGAGAGTAAAGAGAATTCCGGAGTTGAGGAGCACAATGAGAGACACTCGAGCTCCCATAGAACAGAGTCTGACGTGTGGTACAGAAAGTAGAGCTGCAGATGAGGATCTAAATGAGTGAGAGGAGTGCAAGTCTGGAGGAGATCAGTGAGGTTGTGGAGAGCTTTAAATGTTAACAGTGGTATTTAGTATTGTATTCTGTAGTTAGCAGGGAGCCAGTGAAGTTGAGAGAGAATCGGTTTGCTGATGACATTGAGATCTGTAGAGATAGTAGGGTGCAGGTTGAGGTGACCCTGGATAGGTGGGGATATGCTCTGGAGAGGAATAAAGGTCAGTAGGACCACCAAGACAGAATACATGTGTGTAAATGAGAGGGAGGGCAGTGGAATGGTGAGGATGGAGGGAGTAGAGTTGGCGAAGGTGGATGAGTTTAATACTTGGGAGCAACAGTACAGAGTAATGGGGATTGTGGAAGAGAGGTGAAGAAGAGAGTGCAGGCAGGGTGGAATTGTTGGAGAAGAGTGTCAGGAGTAATTTGTGACAGACAGGTATCAGGAAGAGCGAAAGGGAAGGTCTACAGGAACGGTAGTGAGACCAGCTATGTTATATGACAGCATTTCTCAACTTTTAAGTATTTGAGACTGGACTTTTCATACCAGTTTTAATCCCGCCCCCTAATGTTTTTTTGAAAGGAGCCAACTAACACCAATTTGATCTTTTTTTAATTAATGGTATATCATAAATGCATATTTTATTATACCTACTTAACATTTATCTACATTTATCTAACTCTATATTTATTTTTCTAGTATCAGAATGTAGTTTAAGTTCATTTGTTTTGGTTTCAATAGATGTATGTTTCATATTTTCGATTTTTGTTTTCTTTTTTCACATATTCGCGCCCCCCTAGGGGGGCCCCACAGTTTGAGAACCACTGGCCTAAGAGAAGGTTTATGGATGTCATGAGAGAGGACATCAAGGTGATAAGTGTAACAGAATAATATAATGAGGACAGGAAGATAAGGAAGAAGATGATCCGCTGTGGTGACTCCTAACGGGAGCAGCCAAAAGAAGAAGAGGAAGATTTTCAGTAGATTTAGAACAGCAGGTTATTATCCTGGCAGCAGAATTTTGAATAAGTTGTAAGCAATGGATACGTTTTTGTGGGATGCCAGATAGAATATCATTACAGTAATCTATACCTGAGGTGACTCGGGCATTTACAGATACTTCAGTACTGTGTTGGGAAAGAACAGGACAAAGTCTAGAAATGTTTCAGAGGTGGAAGAAGGCAGTCTGGGAAATGTTACTTATATGGGAAGAAAAAGAGAGAGCACTGTCTAGAATGATGCCCACACTCTTCACCTGGGTAGAGATGTTTGTGTTAATATTGTTAATTAAAATAGAAGACTGGTTAACCTTAGCAAGTGTGGATTTAGAACCAATGAGGATCACCTCAGTTTTATTGCTGTTTAGTTGGAGAAAATTGTGAGTCATCCATGTCTTTATGTCTTGGAGTCATGCTGTAAGATTATCTGGAGGGAAAACAAAAGTGAATTTAGTGGATGTATCTGTGTGTCATCAGCATAACAATGAAATTATATACCATTGTGTCGGAAGATATTACCTATTGGGAAGATATAAATGAGAAAAAGAAGCTGCCCCAAAACAGATCCCTGCAGACCTCCCAGAGTAACGACTGCATTCTCAGATTTAAAGCCATTTATATGAAGAAATTGCTTCCTAGCAGTGAGGTGCGAAGAAAACCATCGGAGGACAAGGCCACAGACTCCAGAACTAGCTAGTCGTTTCAAAAGTGTCTGATAGGATATGGTGTCAAATGCTGAGCTGAGGTCAAGAAGCACAAGAATTGATAAAAGTCCCATATCAGCTGCCCGGAGAAGATCTTTTGTGATTTTGACCAGGGCAGTTCCTGTGCTGTGCTTAGGATGAAACCCAGATTGGTAAAAACTGTTCAAAAAGGTTATTTTTTGAAAGATGGGACTGGAGTTGTGAGGCAACTATCTTTTTGAGAAGTTTAGAAATTAATGGAACATTTGAGATAGGCCGATAATTGTTAAAGATACAGCAGTGCTTGAAAGTTTGTGAACCCTTTATAATTTTATATATTTCTGTATAAATATGACCTAAAACATCATCAGATTTTCATTAAAGTCCTAAAAGTAGATAAACAGAAACCAGTTAAACAAATTAGGCAAAAATTTTATGCTTGGTAATTTATTTATTAAGGAAAAGGATCAAATATTATATTTTTGTGAGTGGCAAAAGTTTGTAAACCTTTGCTTTCAGTATCTGGTGTGACCCCCAAGTTGCAGCAATAACTGCAACTAAATGTTTCCGGTAACTTTTGATCATTCCTGCACACCGGCTTGGAGGAATTTTATCCCATTCCTCCGTACAGAACAACTTCAACTCTGGGATTTTGGTGGGTTTCCTCACATTAACCGCTCGCTTCAGGTCCTTCCACAACATTTCGATTGGATTAAGGTCAGGACTTTGACTTGGCCATTCCAAAACATTAACTTTATTCTTCATTAACCATTCTTTGGTAGAACGACTTGTGTGCTAATGGTCGTTGTCTTGCTTCATGACCCACCTTCTCTTGAGGTTCAGTTTATGGACAGATGTCCTGACATTTTCATTTAGAATTCTCTGATATAATTCAGAATTCATTGTTCCATCACTGAAGGCAAGCAATCCTGGCCCAGATGCAGCAAAACAGGCCCAAACCATGATACTACCACCACCATGTTTCACAGATGGGATAAGGTTCTTATGCTGGACTGCAGTGTTTTCCTTTCTCCAAACAGAACGCTTTTCATTGAAACCAAAAAGTTCTCTTTTGGTCTCATCCGTCCACAAAACATTCTTCCAATAGCCTTCTGGTTTGTCCACGTGATCTTTAGCAAACTGCAGACGAGCAGCAATTTTTTTTTGGACAGCAGTGGCTTTCTCCTTGCAACCCTGCCATGCACACCATTGTTCTTCAGTGTGCTCCTGATGGTGGACTCATGAACATGAACATTAGCCAATGTGAGAGAGGCCTTCAGTTGCTTAGAAGTTACCCTGGGGTCCTTTGTGACCTCGCCGACTATTACATATGTGCCTTGCTCTTGGAGTGATCTTTGTTGGTCAACCACTCCTGGGGAGGGTAACAATGTTCTTGAATTTCCTCCATTTGTACACAATTTGTCTGACTGTGGATTGGTGGAGTCCAAACTCTTTAGAGATGGTTTTGTAACCTTTTCCAGCCTGATGAGTATCAACAGCTCTTTTTCTGATGTCCTCAGAAATCTCCTTTGTTCGTGCCATGATACACTTCCACAAACATGTGTTGTGAAAAGCAGACTTTGATAGATCCTGTTCTTTAAATAACACAGGGTGCCCACTCACACCTGATTGTCATCCCATTGATTGAAAACACCTGACTCTGATTTCACCTTCAAATTAACTGATCATCCTAGAGATTCACATACTTTTGCCACTCACAAATATGTAATACTAGCAGAATACCCGCGTTTCTCAGCGGAGAAGTAAAAGAAGTAAAAAGAAAAGGAAACATTTTAAAAATAACATAACATGATTGACAATGTAATTGTTTTGTCATTGTCATGAGTGTTGCTG
>JANRMT010062807.1:10147730-10158775 GCA_026402145.1 Polypterus bichir lapradei
TCATCACCCCAGCGGAACGGGGCTAAATATAGGGTGTGTATGGGGAGTGTGAGTGGGTGTCTAGCGTTCATTTTTGTAAGTCTCCGGTTGTATGTGTATGTGTGAGCATGAGGGAGGGAGTGTGTGACTGTGTATGTGTATGACTGTGTATGTCAGGTGGGGTTTTGGACTCCTCCCCTCTCTTGGGTCTTCTTGTGCTGATACACATCTTCGCCTCCCCTCCCCTGCCACATTTGCTGCTGAGTGTGCAGCCTTAGTCTGCCTGCGTGTTTGCGGCTCCCCCTGTCGGGGGGCTTAAGATTTTTGGCATCTGTCTAGTTGCTCCCGGTGGCCCCCTCTGGGATCTTCGTCCCTGGGCTCTGTTGGGTCCCCGGTGGGGTTGGTCGCCCCAGGGTCCCGGGCTCAGCCGGCTTAGGGGTTGGGGGGCTGTGGGCGGGCCTGGGGGCTAGCCGTTGTTATCTCCCAGGACTCTGCCTGCTGCTGGTTGTGGCCCCCCGGGGCGATCCTCTGCGCCTCTCGGGCGGGGTTGGGGCTTCTTCGGTGACAGTCTCCCTGGGGTCCTTGCACTCTGGGGCAGCTCCTGGATCTCTGGGGCTTGGAGCTCCCTCCATCTACCGCGCGTCTTTGGGGGCAGATCTGCGGCCCCTTAAAGTCACTATTGGACGCTCCTATAGAGAAACCTTACTTATACAAGCGCGTGTACGCACACAGGTGCTCACATGGTGCTCTCATAAGTATGGACTTGGGCATTCTCAACACGTGTCTTAAGGCTGTGGTTGGTACTAAATTCACTGAGATTTATTATTGTGTGACTGCTTAGCAAAACAATATTGATTTTATTTTTCCTCATGAAGTTGACACATTAATATTTTGCTCTAGTTGTATTGTTGTGTGTCCCTTTTTCTTTGTTTTGTTTTTCTCTTTTTACAGGTCTAGAAGCAGATTCTTGTCCATCATTAACTTCCTTATCTCTCTTCCTTTCTTTTTCACCTCTATCTCCGTGTCCGGTCGGAATTCAAAAGCATACAAAAAACATTCACAGTAAAGTTTTAATATCAGGCGTGACATTAAAGCAGAAGCTTTAACGTTCCACCTGAGAGTAAATTTGTAAGGCTTGTCTACAGTATTCAGACATCAATTCTGTTTGCTTCACAGCCGGACAGGACAAAGAGAAAAAAAAAAAAAAAAAAAAAAAAAGAATTATTATATAAGAATAACATTCTACATTCAGTACAACTGTAAGTAAGGCTTCTCTCCAGTATGACATTTAGTATGCTTATACAGAGAATTGAGGTGTGAGAATTGTTTGCCACATTCCAAGCAACGGTGAGGTTTCTCTCCAGTGTGACGTCTGATGTGACTCTTTATGGTGCTTTAATGTGAGAACTGCTCATCACATTCAGGACAACAATACAGTTTATATCCAGTACGAGTTCTGATGTGGCACTGAAGTGTCCTTAAATAGAAGAATAGTTTCTTACATTCAGAACAGCAATGAGATTTTTCTTCAGTATGGATTTTGGCATGTGGAAAGACCTTCTGGCTTGTATAACATTTGCCACATTCAGAGCATACATACTGTATTTTCGCTTGAGTGGGAGTTTGTGTGTTTACTTGAAATGAGCTAATGTTTAAAACTTTTTTCCACATTGAGAACAGCAATATGGCTTCTCTCCTGTATCAATTTCTGTGTGCCGTTGAAAACAGCATTTGTCAGAAAATTGTTCGGCTCATTCTGGACAATAATGAGGTTTTTCTCCTCTGTGGATTCTTCTGTGCCTCTGAAGATTGTCCATACGTGAGAACGATTTACCACATTCTGAACACCAATGAGGTTTTTCTCCTGTGTGGATGATTCTGTGACACTGAAGACTGCGCTTCATTGAGAACGATTTATCACAGTCTGGACAACAATAAGTTTTTTGTCCTGTGTGGGTTATTCTGTGACTCTGAAGACTGCTTCTCCATGAGAACAACATACCACATTCTGAGCAACAATGAGGTTTTTCTCCTGTGTGGATTCTTCTGTGACTCTGAAGACTGCTTCTCCTTAAAAACGACTTACCACATACTGAACAGCAATGAGGTTTTTCTCCTGTGTGGATTCTTCTGTGGTTCTGAAGGTCGCTGATCCTGGAGAAGGATTTACTACATTCTGAACAACAATGAGGTTTTTCTCCTGTGTGGATTCTTCTGTGGGTATGAAGACTGCTTCTCATTGAGAATGACTTACCACATTCTGAACAGCAATAAGGTTTTTCTCCTGTGTGGATTACTCTGTGCCTCTGAAGATGGCTTCTCCTTAAGAACGACTTACCACATTCTGAACAGCAATGAGGTTTTTCTCCTGTGTGGATCCTTCTGTGTTTCTGAAGGTTGCATAAAATTGAGAACGACTTACCACATTCTGAACAGCAATGAGGTTTTTGTCCTGTGTGGATTATTCTGTGTTTCTGAAGATAGCTTCTCCTTAAGAACGACTTACCACATTCTGAACAGTAATGAGGTTTTTCTCGTGTGTGAATATTCATATGCCTATTAAGACCACGTTTGTGTGTGAATTGTTTGCCACATTCCAAACAACAATTTTCTCCAGTATGAATTTCGATTTCTTTCTCTACTTGTCGTCTCTCAGTTTTGATGGCTTCTGTCTGTGTTGCTCCAGTAGCAGGGAGAGAACTGCACTGCAAATAGGCTGCTGTCTGGTTCTCTGATCCTCTTGCTGATTTCTTCATACCGTTCTCATTGTATTGAAGAGAGGGCTGACCAAATGAAGGTGGAGAGAAGCTGCCATTCTTCTGTACATCTGAAATAACACAAACATTTTAACTATTTTTTTTTCCTGACATGTTTATCCAAGGTGACATACAACATTTGAGACACAATTGGTTACATTTCTCTTGTTCTTCCAACTGGAGTGCAGGCAGGTCACATGACTTGCTCATGATCACATGGTGTCAATAGATGAATTTGAACCTGCAATTTCAGGGTTTGATATCCAAATTCCTAACCCACTACCTGCCTTTAAAAAGAAATGAAACAGTACAAGTAAAGTGGTGGCACACTGGTTGGAGTTTCTTCCTTACACTGAGGTGCCATTTATGGTCTGGCCTCTCTGTGTGAGGTCTTCACATGTTCTGCTGCTGTCTGTTCAATTTCTCCACCTTTCTCTTACATGTGAAAGACAGGCCTGATCTGATCAATTGATCACAAATCAAAACCAGCCAATTTTCACTGCAAATGACTTGACCAATGATCAGCAAATTAGCTGATCTTAATATCTGATTTTGAATGATAAAAAGCATGCAAGACAAAGCTCCAACATTACCAAAATACAGAAACACTCCTCGCTGGTCTAACAGTTTTACTTTCTTCCTACATGTGATAACAAATTTGTGGTTTGTAATATATATTTCAAAAAGAAGTCACTCATGGAGGATTCTCTGCTAACACTTTGAACGATACAAACCTTATTCAGCATCTGAGAAGTCAACACAAAAGGGACTGGTGTGAAGAACGAGCTGTTCAAAGTCTGAGGTGACCAGCAAGCTTAGTCTAGCTCAGTCGCCTACTCTCACTCGGCCTCCAATAATGGCAGCACTTTGAAAACTCAACCTTATAATACTGACAGCAAGAACGCCAAAGACTTAATGTGACAGCAAAAACAGTGGAATTCGTAAGCCTGGACAACCAGCCACTTTCAGTTCTGGAAGATGTCACCTTCTAGATCATTTAGATCCACGATTCCAACAGCCAGTGAGTATTTGATGACTGATTTATTTGTATAATGAATTAATTGAGGCATTAGCTATTTTAACTAAAATCCCTTTTATTAACCTTTCAGTGAATGTGTAGGTAGATGGGAGGAAAGGGATGCAGAGTTTTACTGAATCATCCCTCTTTTTGGATTGTTGGGTAGAATGGTACAAGCCTAGTTTTTAGACCTAAATAAAATAATAATAATTACTCATAATAAGCTTTGAGTGTGAATAGTCATTATGCTGTTACAAATTCTGTAACAGATATTATCATAATGATTTTTTCCCCCAAATTAAACAATGGTACAAGGACACGTATTTCACAGATGATTGCAAATCTCAAAGACATAAACGGCCCCAAAAACGCACTCGTAGTGGCAGACGACAGCCGAGAGATCCAAAGAAACTCCCCGCCAACAGAACTGCAGAATGCATGAAGAAATTGTCAATAAAGATAAAAACGATATTTGAGTCAGCAGCATCAGAGGTGAATCTTTATCACTGTGAACCTTATACTACAAGAAATGCTGGGCCACTGGCTTTCTGGACGACCAATAAAAGTCGTCATCCTACCTGTGCCCTCCTTATACGAGTGGGGATAGCGAGGGTCTGTTCAGTACGGCAGCACACGTCGTGGATGGCAAGAGGACCAGATTGTCCTCAGAACATGCAGAGATGCTTATAATCTTAGATAAGAACCTAAAGAGGTCACCAAGACTGTCTCGTTTTCTTCTTGTCATAGTCGACGGCTACAAATATCTAATTGAACATTTTATTTGATTAGAAATTTGGAGTATGATTAGAGGATGGATGGATGGATATGTGTGCATTATGGGTAAATATTCTTAGTGTATGCTGTATGTTGTATACTGTAGCACTTTATTATGGAATGTGAAGTTTATCTAAAGCTAAAAATAAGTATATTATTCTGAATAGAAAAAAAAGATTATTGATATCAGCAGTTCCTAATGTAATGGGTGATCAATAACAGCTCTTAAAACTCTGATCAGAGCCTTCCTACCCAATAATGTGTTTGGATTTGGGTTTTCTCTTCTTAATTGTAATATATGTGATGATATTTACATCCTCTAGAACCTAATCTGACCTAAAATCTAAACATACAAATATATCCGCTTGTGTTGGGGGGCACAGTGTTTAGCACAACTGCTTTATTGTTCAGGCGTCGTGGGGTCAAATCCTGCCCACAGTTGTTCTACATAAGGGCTCTGAATGGCGTTTCTGGTTATTCTGAATCTTCTCCTCATCCCAAAAAACATGCAGGTGAAGTGGAGTGGTAACTGTAAATTGACCCAATGTGACTGTGGGAGACGGAAGGGCCCAAGATCATCTCCAAGTGAAGATTTCATACCACTGCCAACTTGTCCAGGCCATGCTGTCACAGCAAGTTCAGGCAGAGAGCAGAACACAAGATGCTGAAAGAAGACCCCGAGACCCCCTGAATGTCCTCATGGCTCGTACAGGTAGCTCTTCTCACTGTTAACGTCAAAGTGCATGAGATTACCATTAGAAAGATGAGGCACATATTAGGTGGGCACTGGCTTGAGCAAATTCTTATTTAGTGCACAGGGCTCAGGATTAGATTTTTATTTCTTTCTTTTTGTGGTCATTTCTACCTTAATATTGACACACAATTTAAGAAATATACATGTCTTTAACAAAATATGACTTTTGATATTCTCATTGAACGTCATGCACTGTTGGCCTAACATACGTCACAGCTTCAGTCAAAGATTCATGATGTTCAAGTCATGTACTCAACACTTTAGATCTTTCCTTATTCACCCAAATTTTCTAATTTATCATTTTTTAGGTAACCTACTGTTTGTTATCATTCACCTGAGCAGGTGTTCTTTATCCAAGTTCAATAAACCGTGTTTTCCACTCTCATTTCAATGTTCTAGAAACATCAAAGCACCCGCCGTTAGAATTTATAAACACTCTCTTTCTTTTATATATATTTAATCACATTACTCACTTATTTCAACACTCCCAGGTGACTCTTCTCCTTCTTTCCCATTTCCCTCGGTGATTTTCTCTTCACACTCTGATAGCTCTGATTTCAGCTCTACAGAATTCTCCTGTGTAGCAAGTCGTCTCGTATTAGTGGACCAGGGCTGTAAACTGGATAGAGATTCTTCACGGGCCTCTTGCTTGAAAATATCCTCAGTTTCATGCTTTTGAATATCAAGACCAACGATGAAATCATTCAAATCCTCAGCTTTAATGGCAGCAGTCACCCCCTTGCACTCCTCCTCCTCATTAAAAACTGAAATTCTTTCTTCATGATCCTCCAGCTTCACACACACATCCTCTGGCGTGAGCCGCTCACTGTCCTCTTCTTTAATGTCCACCGTTCTTTCATCCACGCCATCTTCTTTGCCAGAAGCCATGCTCTGTGGGAAACTCTTCTCTCTCTTTAAGTGTCTGCCCTTCTCTTCTCAGATTCACTTCTCACATGGACAGCCCTGAGCTGGAGACCATTAGACCCTTAGTGTATGGCCAAGTGAAATGGGAAAGCCCTGTGAAAATAAAAATGTAGAATTAACTTCATGAAGTCAGTAAAAATAATGAGCACACTTCAGGGTCACAGTGCCCTCCATGAGGTTTGGGTCAAATACACATTTCTCTTGAGTTCCTACTCTGTCTCACAGTTTAAAATTACAAATCAATCAATTCAGATGTGATCAAAGTGCACTGCAGACCTTCATTAAAGGGAAATTGCATACATTTCAGTCCCAGCATGTAGATATGACAATACTTTATCTACACAGCATCATAATATTTGGACACAGCAATGGCTGGTCTATTAAAGCTGTCATATTTAGGGCTTTGTTGGCTACAGAGTGACATGAATGTCAAACAGGAGGACGGGGTCTTCACATCATTGACACCTTCACACATTTCAGTGCAGGAAGTGTTGTAAAGACAAAGAGACCATCAGAAATTGTGACACAATTCATTCATTCGTTCTCAGATAAGAGTACATGGAGCTCCTCAGAAACTACTTTATCACCATTATTAGTGATAATGGTAGGGAATGAGAGAGATGGCACAGAATTTTAACATTGAAACAAAGACCACTGCTGCATACAGTCGCTGGGGTAATGGACTACCTGAGAGACACAATCAGACACTCACAGAAATTAAACAGAAAGTGATAAAGAATACTGGATGTGACTGGTTAGTCCCAGATTAGTGCCACAGGAAACTAATGTTAAAGAATACCATTCAAAATATTTATGGGCAGGGGTGGTCCTATCCTGTTTGGTGCCCTGGGCAAACACCCCCTCTGGCGCCCCAACCCCCCCACCCCCAGCGCTCCCCCAGCACCCCCTTGCATCCCCCACCCCCGGCGCCTCCCCCTCCAGCGTTCTAAGACTGAACAAAATCAGTGCAACAAAACAAACTATTGGAAATGTAATGTCTACCAGAGACAAAATCAAATTTTACATTTATACAGAACCAAAATATTTCATTACAGTGTAAAGAATTTTCACTCTAGTACCATCTCCAGTCCTCAGTTCACCAGGTCACTAACAACTACATAAACCTTTTCTCTCAGAGCTGCAGTCAGTTTATTATTTCGGGTTAACTTTCCCCGTCTACCACTCTCCACTACGCGAGTCAATTGCATTAGTAAGTTAGCACACAAACATATATATCCATACAAAAACACTCTTACTAACTCAAATCATTTTATCAACATGTTTAAAATCTCATTGACGATATTTTACCTTTTTAAAGCCTGTAATGTGCACTCCAATTATGGCGAATTTACTAACCTGTGATAAAGAATAGAGAGAGCACACGCATTGAGCTGGCGTCATCTTTACACAGGAGGATTTATTCTTCCTGTTTGCTGTACTCTGCTCTATGCTGCTCGCACAAGGAGCGCCCATCTAACGATTTCTGCGATTTCGCACAACCCAGGAAAAATTAATTGTGACATAATAGGCTTGGATTGACAATATTATGAATGAAATGTGCTTTATTTGGAAGCCCACCGCCCCCCTCCCCTTTCGACAGGTTGTGTGTCAGACTTCAGCAGTAGCAGCAGCAAGCAGGTGTACTGAGGGCCCTCGCGCTCACTTCCCGCCTATATGGGTTTGAAAGAATTCAGAAAACACATTGGTGCAAATTATGAGTCTATATCATAATGTCTTGTGCTTTTGTGTTTGTTTTTATTTTGTTTATTTTGCGAGCTGGTTATTAGATGCCACGCCAGCCAGCCAGAGAATCCCCCACCACCCCACCCCTCTCCTCCCTGTGTGGCAAGCAGCAAGCGCACCTCGCCAATGGAGGGTGCTCTTACTCCCCACAAATGGGCAACAGAAAACTGATCAGTCCCCATGCAATCCTAAAAATGTGCTGGCATGATGTCGGGGCAGCATGGGTGTGCGAAAAAAAAAAAAAAAAATTTTTTTTGCAGGTGCCCAAGATGCCGTCCCCACCATGATGCCACACTGGGCAATGGCCCATGTCACCCATATCAAAAACCACCACTGTTTAGGGGTACAGCTCATATCAGCTGGTGTTTGGCCGAAATCCAAATCTTCCTTTTGTTCTCGTGGACAGACCACCCACTTTAGAAGGCACCACTAGGAGTGTGTCAGTGGAGCACATATTCCAGTGCTGCACACTCCAAGAAAAGCATTTACTGAAGCTGAGTGATCAGACCGAATACGGGGAGCACTCCAGAGACAGGTTAATTCAGAAAATGATAAATCTGAGACAAAGTGGACGACAAAAGAGTGGACTGTGCAGAATGGAAGGGACCTGCAGAGGTCACTGGACAGGATGGAGTTGTGAAATGTGTCAGACGTGGAGGTGCTCTTGGACGGGCCCACCATTCTAGACTACGTAAAGTCAACGGTAAAGGTGACAATCGACATACCACCAGCAGTGAGAGAGATGAATCTAACACTACATCAGATAATGAAGACACTGGAGATGAGAAGGAGACTCTGAACTCTTCAGTCCCAGTAGAATATGTCGATGTTGAAGTTGAGCAAACTCACGGGTTAAGACGGCGTCATTGTGTTTGTCTAAAAATGGGGCAAACTGTGAGATATGTGGGCAGTGATGGTGGCATACAGATAAAGTATTAGATTTGGCTGGCAAAGCAGAAATTGGTATAATTTAGAGTTTACTGATCCTGACAGCATTTGCTGACACAGAAGGGTCTGTTGACACATCAAGTGTGGATAATCTGCAAGTTGAACTAGAAACTAATGAACTGCAACGATGGGACTTGTGTGTGGAAATCACGGAGATATCAGCTGAGTCAGCCAAGCAGGAAGAGATAAGCAGGTGGGAAAGAAAAAAAAAAAAAAAAGGACCATTTGAGGAGGTGGAAAACCACAAGATGGATATGCACTTTTAAAAGAGACTTCAGCAGGAATCGTAACTAAAGCACACCTAGTGGCACGAGGGTCTGAGGGGCAAGATAAGAGTGGGCTCAACAGGGATTCACCAACATGGGTATCAGAATCTGCTCACCAAGGTCTCTGAGGTGGCACTGCCAGTTTAACACTAGAATTACCAGAGCCTACAAAAGAAACTCGTAGATCTGTCCCAACTTAAATCGCTTCTTAAAACCGTTCTCACCTCTCCGCCAGCATCTTTTGTAATCTAAATGTGCTGATAAAGAAAAGCTTCAAGTAGCCGGCTATTCCATCCCCACACCAACTTAGAACATACACGAACTTCTCCCAGCTCATGCCTCGATTATCTGGGAGTGAAGTGCTGGAGTTTTAGAGTGCAAATAATAGATTGTTATTTGGAGCATACGCATTTCATGTGTGTTCCGTTTCTAAAGTAATCTGTGTAAACACAATGTTAAAACAGAAACTTTTTCATATTTTAGTAATGAATGTTACAAAATGTAGGCATAAACTATAAAATGTGTGAAGATCAAAGATCAAATAAACACTTTCATAAAAGGTTCAAGAGTTTTCCATCAGCTTCCGTGGCGTACTGGTAAGATTTTGTCACTTGGAGTGCAAATAATAAATAATAAATAAAGATTTTTAAATAATATTGCATGTACTGTACTATTTTAGAATAAAAACATACATTTGATTTCAGTCAGTCTGTAAGAGCCAGTGTAAATGCATGATAATTGTAAAGGTTAGCTTTTTTTTTTTTTTTGAATTCAGTTCCATTCTCTCAGTCGCGTTCACGATCCCCCCCCCGCCCCCCATCTGACACTGCTGTTTTCACATAAAGACGTGCTATAGCTCAAATGTGATTTATTTGGAGACGCGCTATAGCTCAAATGTTATTTATATAGGAAAGAAGGTACAGTGTCAGGTGCTCATTCAGTGTAATAGGAACCATAGCACAGAGAGGTGTGTACACTGCAACAAGTACACATGTCGTAAATGTAGGAAGGGTGTGAGGGAATTGTTAATATTTGAATGTGATGATTTTATATAGCACGGATCGGAAATCAGCAGTTCTAATCATTGCACCACACAAGCTGTCGTATCAACCGCCTACTGTAACTTGCTTTATTTTTTCTTCACTTATAGTCTAGAATAAAAGTGCACTTGCTTTGTTATACTTGTACACCAACATATGTTCCTGTGTTTGAGCGACACGGGCATGCTCAAAAAATAGACGTGTAATGCCACGTAAAGTGCACGCAGGCACTTCACTTCGCAAGCATTGGTACGAGAATGCAGTCACAAGTTCTCTGAAGAGCTATAGTGCATCTTTATGTGAAACAGCAGTGTCAGATGGGGTTAGGATCTTGAACACGACTGAGAGAATGAAAAGTGAATAAACAAAAAAAACCCTTACAAGTATCATAAATTACACCGGCTGTTACACACTGACATCAAATGTATGTTTTTATTCTAAAATAGTAAGAATAAGAGCAGTTTACTTCTCAAAACTGAGTCTTGCGGGATCAAACTCATGACCTTTTGATTACTAGTCAGCGGCTGATACCATTACACTACCATGGCAGTTGTAATCAGTATGTGTCAATGTGGCATGCTAAGGTGGCTTTTTTTCTGCAGTTATATTTTTGAATAAAAGCGCACTTGTTCAGTTATATTTGTACCTTTTGTGAAAGTGTTTCTTTGATATTTGGACTTCAGGCTTCATACATTATATAGTTTATGCCTACATTTTGTCATTTATTACTACAATATGAAAAATGTTTCTGTTTTAAAAATGTGTTTACACAGATTACTGTAGAAACGGAACAGACTTGAAATGAGTGTATTCCAAATAATGATCTATTATTTCCACTCTAAA
>JANRMT010062807.1:10179822-10193869 GCA_026402145.1 Polypterus bichir lapradei
TTTTCTTCGATTTCCCTCACCATTCTGAAGAATGTTGGAGCCAGAATAATCCAGAATTCTTTGTAGAACTCTGCTGGGAACCCATCTGGACCTGGGGCCTTCCTATTTGGCATGGATTTAAGGGCTTCCTGGAACTCAGCTGATGTTAGTGGCGAGTCCAGGACTGTAGCTTGGCTATCTGACAATTTAGGAAGTGTTATCCTGTCAAGGAACTCATTGATTTCATTATCTGATGGGTTTATCTGTGGTGAGTACAAAGTTTTGTAAAAGTCTCTGAAAGTGTTGTTTATTCTTTCAGGATCATATACTATATTCCCGGTTGAGTCTTTAACAGCAGATATGGTAGTTTTCTCTTTGTTTATTTTTAACTGGTTAGCTAAGAATTTGCCTGATTTATTACTATGTTCAAAGTTTTCAATTCGTAGTCTTTGTGCTAAATATTGTGTCTTTTTGTCAATAATTCCATGAAGTTCTAGTTTAACTTTATGTAATTTGCTCAGTAACTCTTCTTCTGTGGATGTTTCTAAAGACTTAATGATTTCTTGTAGTTCTTGAATACGTTTGTTTTCTGTTTTTTTCTTGTGTGATGAGAAAGAGATTATTTTACCTCTCATCACTGCTTTTCCTGCCTCCCAGAGAACAGATGCAGATGCTCCAGGCAGGTCATTATGATCTAAATATGAAGCCCACTCTTTTTTAAAAAATTCTACAAAACCTTCGTCTTTAAGCAGTGAAGTATTAAACCTCCAGTTTTTACTTGGTGGGGTTATCTTCTTATTCACCAGAGTTAGAGAAACAGGAGCATGGTCGCTGACAACTATAGGGTGTATCTCAGTGTCTGAAATGTCAGCCAACAATGAGCTGCTGACTAGAAAATAATCCAAACGTGAGTGAGAGTGATGGACGTGTGAGAAAAAAGTATACTCTCTACGGTTTGGATGAAGAGATCGTCATGCATCACAAAGCCCATAATCACTCATATACTGTTTAACTATATTAGTGGATTGCCAATTACGCTGAGTCCCAGCTGTACTGAGCCTGTCTGATAAAGTATCCATCCAAAAATTAAAATCGCCTCCAAGTATAAGTGGACAGTCCAAGTGTTCAGAGAGTACAGAGAAAAAATTATGAAAGACTGAAGGGTCATCAATATTTGGACAATATATGCTGACAATACATAAGCTTTGATTTTGTATAGATATTTTTAGCAAAATAAATCTACCCTCTGGATCTGAGACTGTGTCCAATACTGTGAAATTGATATTTCTGTGTATTAAAATAGCTACACCTCTTTGCCTAGAGTTATAGCAGGCAGAGAACATGCTGGGAAACTCAGGTGTTTTAAGTTCATCTGCAGATGTGGCAGATCTATGGGTCTCTTGCAATAATATTACGTCTGCTTGCACTCTTTTTAACTGATCAAAAATCTTTAATCTCTTCTCTCTGGAGCCAGCTCCATGTACATTCCATGAGACAAACCTTAGTGCACCCCTAGACATGTGTGTGAGTAGCTAGAATATGACGCTTTCATGTGTATGAGATAAAATAAGTAACTAAACGCATAAAGTAAATAATAGAGAGTAAATAAGGGTATTATTATTAACAATAGCAATAATAATAGTAATAATCATAATAATAATCATAATCATAATAATAAGAATAATCATAATAATAATAATAATAATAATAATAATAGGACAAGCCCAACAGTGTTTTTGATTGTATAATGAAACGCCTTATGATCGTGTGTGACTGTGCGTATGGATTCTATATATGTGTGTGTGTGTGTGTGCGCTCTATGTGCGTGTTGTCGCAGTGTATAAAAATATGCTAATAGTGCCATACAGATGTAAAGATCCAGAAGCAGATAAAAAAGGGAAAGGAAGGAATTAGAAAGGTTAAAGGGAAGAAAAAAAGAAAGGAAAGAAAAAGTGTTCTGGGTGTGAGATGGTGAGGGAACAGGTGAACATATATAAACACGGATCTAGCAGCTAATAAATCCTGACATGTTCAAACCCAGTGAATTCCGTTAATAATAATAAAGTTGTACCTGGTGTTTGTCTAATAAAGCCAGTCTGTTACTCCTCGCTCCTTGTAGAGCTTGTTGTTAACGTACAGCTTGTCTACGGAGATGACAGCGCGTTTCCCATCCTGGATGAACTTCTTACGCAGCGGGAAGAGAACGCGGTGGCGATCCAGAATTTCCTTAGGAAATTGGTCGTTAACGCTGAAGTCTTTACCTTTAAGCTCTCTCCCGTGGCTTTTAACAAGATCTTTCTGCTTAAAGTGTTCAAATTTAGCCACGATGGGACGAGGTCTTCTGCTGTCCGTTCTCTTGGCTTCAAGGCGATGTACCCGGTGAAAGGTGATGTTTTTAACAGTTTCTTCAGGTATCTTCATGTGGGTGTGGAGAAAGTTCTTGATTGTTTGTTCGCAATCCTCCGTCTCTCCTCCCGTCTGCTCCGGAAGGCCTGCGAACACCAGGTTCTCTCTCATGCTGCGTGCCTGGAGATCCAGCACCATCTCCTTTAGAGCTTTATTGTCCTGGGAGATCCGATTAAATCCTTCTGTCAAGGAGGAAACCGATTCCCGCAGAGACGCGTTCTCAGCAGCGAGCCGCTCCACCTGCTCCTGGCTGAACTCCAGAGATTGTCGGAGGTCCTGGAATTCCTTGTGAAGAACCTCAAGCAGGTGGAGTCGCCCCTCAAATCCCAAAAGCCGTTTACCTATTGACTCTAATAAATCTAATACATCCTTACGGGGAGATGAGGCCTCAGGCGAGTCCTGGAGACGGCTCCTCTTGGACACAGGTGTTTCCATCTCAGCTGCTGATTTCTTCGGTCCCATGACAAAAAACTCAAAAACTTCGTCAATATAGTTTTGCAAACTTTCTAAATTTTCTCCACTTACCTCCAGGTTGAGTGAGTTATATTTACCAGATTTTTTGCATTGTCAGTAAATAAGTTAGGCGAAAATGCGTCTTAATTGTTTGTGGAAGTTTGTTAACGAGCTGCCATCTGCTTCAAACGCTGCCGTGTGTCCCAGTGATCAGCATTCAGCGCATGCTCAGCCTCCAAACCACCACAGACCTCAATTAACAATTATCTTCACAATCATAAAATAATTAATTCTGGTTAGAAACAAAGCTGTTCTGACTGTGGCAACCTTTTCTCAGACAGCACGACTCCTAAAGATCACATGAGAATTCACTCCATCATGGAGACAAATATTATTCCTGTCCATAGTGTGGCAACTGATTCCCACATCCAAACGCACGTAGGTGGCACAGAAGGATCCACACTGGAGAGAAGCAATACACCTGTTCTGAAAGTGGTAAAATGTGCTCTTCCAGAAAAAGTTTTCAGAGACACACACAAAGTCATATTGGAGTAAAGCCTGTCCCAGAAATGACAAATGAGCTTTCCATTGGATCTTCAGGCAAAAAAGATGATGAAAAATCTTCTGAATGTGGTAAAGGACTCCAGTTGAAAGTAGCTAATAAATACATAAGAATAGTGGAGAAAACACAAAGTGGCAAACAGATCCTAGATGTAAGGTAACCTCAGAGCCACATATAAATGCACATTGGAATACAACACATATTTCACAAACGGCGAGAATCTTCTTCAACAACTTCTAGGTGCAAGAAAAAACCTCATTGTTGTCCTAAATGCGGTTAACTCTTTTCAGACAGCAGTGGCCTTCATATTCATAAATGACTGGCCTACTTGTGGTAAGCCTCTTAGCTGTTGTGAATGTTGAAGTTGTCCTCCTATATCAGCCGCCATCAGCAACACTTAAGATTTCTGGAAGGACTCAGAAACGGTACTGCCAGGACGTCAGCCATACAGAGACTGATCATCTCTGCACCAGTCCTGTGACATAAGATGGTGAACAATACAAACACCAGACAACAGATTGGGATAGCAACATAACTGTGCAGTGATGATAACTTCAACTGCAGAGCACAACTTAAAAAAGTTTAATAATAAAAAAAATGGAAAACTCAAATCAAATCCACAGTGCAGTGCCAACTACCAGGATGTGCCACTGACAACGAGGAGAATATTTTTGTTTCAGAGCTTTGGAGATGGGGCCTTATCTGAGTAGCAATGAACTTGTACCATCTGAGAAAGAAAAAAATATCTTATTAACTGTAATGATTATAACTAGTTACTTCACAATACCAAGGACTGTATTTTGTATTAATCATGCTGCAAAGAGTTATATGATTTATTACTTCCATATGATTTGTTCTTCATTTAGGTAGAAAAAGAATCAGACTTGTGCACAGAATAAGGGACTAACTTGCATTCTTTGACGAGAAAATGCTGACCTCTTGATACTAACAGAACACCCTGTGATATTATAAATCAGTAGTGACCTGTTTCTGAATTCTTGCTTAAAACTATTTGAGCATATTTCTTAAAACTGTGAGTTCCCCGATAACCTCTTTATCTGAAAGAAGCAATGTACACATTCCAATTCAGGAAGTCGTAAGCTACTATAATTTATGTATAACCTCAAAATGAAGTGCCATATATATATTTATTTTTTTATTAATACACAAACTAGGTATATAGAGGAAGACCCCACGTTCGCCTGCAGGCTATCAGATCTGACCAGTCAGCGCCACTGAGCTGGGGGGAGCTGCAGAATCTCCTGGCCTGGATCACACAGGAAAAGATGCTATGATTCAGGATGTCGAGCCACATTGGGAAAACATTGGGAAACCACAGGGTTCTCTGCATATGCTGAACAATTCTGTGGGTCCATTTGAGCATCTTCAAATGGACTTCATTGAACTAACGCCATCCAAAGGATATCGATACTGCCTTTTGATTGTCGATGTGTTCTCCCGGTGGATTGAGGCTTTTTCTTCTAATGCAAAGGCAGTGGCAAAAGCTTTAATAAAAGAAATTATTCCAAGATGGGGAATACTACAGAAACTGCAGACCGATAACGGTACCCACTTTGTGAAGTTCTGTAATAGATGAACTGACTACTTGTCTCCAGATAAATGTACATCATTACTGCAAATACCATCCTCAAAGTGGAGGTATTGTAGAAGGGTGCAATGGTAACCCAAAATCAAAATTGGCAAAAATCTGTGAGCAGACAAACTTAACCTGGCCAGATGCTCTACCCCTGGCCTTGATGACGTTGAGAGGAAGGACACATCGGCAGTTGGGACTGTCGCAATTTGAAATTTTAACTGGACGCCCCATGATCATTGGCATGGTTATCAGAAATGTCACTCTACATACTGTGGACAATCATCTTCTCTTCAGTCTTACAGGTCTCCGAGCCTCCCTGAAGGAAGTCCACAAATAGGTTTACCAGGCTTGGCGGACCGCTCCCCCACCGACGGAGTTCCAGATGCCCCTTGGAACCTGGATACTCGTCAGGGACACCCGATGGAAACTTTGGCATCAACCTCGCTAGAGGGGACTATTCCAGGTGCTGCTATCTGCACCCCACATGCCGTGAAGGTTGAAGGACTATTTTCTTGAATGCACATCTCTCACTGTAAAAAGTGAACTGAATCATTAAGATGTTGTTATTTTTTTTTAATTTCTGTGATGGGACTCTGTCAAGGGATTATTCCCTTTTTCTTAGATGATAATCTGCGATATAAGTGGTTGAAGTTTACTGTTACAAAATTAAGAACAGATTCTTGTTATGTATGTGCCACTGCTAAACCCAATCTCCTAGTTGTATCCCTTCCCAATAATCTTTTTTTATTGTGATATTTTTAAGGATGCACATAACCTTCCTGGTTGTCTTTTCAAGTGTATGTTAATGTCAGGAAGTACATGCTAAAAATGCTCCTAACTGAAAAGTGAGGATTGTGTGTGTTGTGTTCAGCAACAGTTGCTGTACCTTTATTCCTAATAACACTGCCTCTGACAGTTCCATTACCCGTGCTTTAGCTGGCCTCACCTCCCTATCTATCAAATTAGCAGAAAACTCAGGAACACCTGACTCTTTCAATGATCTCTTCCAAAGATTGGTTCGGTTCTTGGGCTGGTTGGATTAAAACTATTCTCATAACTGTCCTTATTTCTCTGGCAGTTTTCATGCTCTTGGGTTGCTGTCTTATCCTGTGCAACCAAGCCAGTCTACAAAGGTTTATTAACGCATCCACTACTAAGGCTTATATCCTTTTCTTCCATCCCCCGACCCCTTTTCCAACTATGATGATGCAGAAGTCTGATTATTTAATGTGCACATTTTATGTGCAAAGGGGGAATTGAGAAAGAAGTAAAACACTTTTAACTGTAATGACTATAAGTAGTTACCCCATACATAAAGGACTGTATTTTGTATTAATCATGCTGCAGAGAGCTATATGATTTTTACTTCTATATGAATTTGTTCTTCATTTAGGTAGAAAAAGAATTAAGCTTGTGCACAGTTTAAGGGACTAACTTGAATTCTTTTATGAGAATATGCTGATCTCTTGATACAAACAGAACACCCTGTGATATTAAAACCAGTTCTGATAGTTTCTAAATTCTTGCTAAAAATTATAAGAAATATGTCCCTTATGGATTAATAAATAAGGATTTATTAATCTAACCAAACAAAATATAATGAAGATAGTAAAGCTATAAGAATGTAATCTCTTTATAACTAATGTAATGGACTCTAAGAAACTGTTTAAATTGGTCTTGTGTGTGTATACTGAGAAGGGCGTATATCTTTAGGATTGTCAGTGCCCAGGTGGCTCTTTATTTTGGTAAGAAACTCTGTATACTCCTGAGTAAATCAGGATGTAACTGTAACTTACAGCAATCTATGTATGACCTCCAAATGAACTGCCAGGTCTTTTTATCTTTGGCTAATCAATAAACTACTGTAGGTAATATATTGCACTGAGCTGGTGGGGGGGGGGGGGGGATCCAGTCTCTTTAACGCACCAAGAATAAAGAAATTGCTTTTTATTTGAAATTGGTGTTTGTTTTCCCATTGTTTTCGACTTCAGCATTCACAATAACAACACAACAGCAATAAAAGCCGCTCTCACTATGGAAGATGAAATACTCTGTCTCAACCAGATTGATGTTCGGAGAGCCCTGCGCAGGGTCAACCCATGGAAAGCTGCAGGTCCCGACAACATACAAGGGACTCAGAGACTGTGCTGACCAGCTTACAGTTGTTCTGACAGACATCTACAACATCTCCCTAAGACAAACCATTGTTCCTCATTGCTTCAAAGCCACTACCATTATTCCACTGCCAAAGAAATCATCAACATCATCACTGAACGACTATCGCCCTTTAGCACTCATACCAATCATGATGAAGTGCTTCGAAGGTTTGATTAAAAATCACATCAAATCCAGACTGCCTGCTACATTTGATCAACTTCAATTTGCATACTGCCCAAATCGCTCCACTGATGATGCCATAGCAACTGCACTACATCTGACCTTCAATACTCTCATCCTACAACACCTGGTAAAGAAACTGGAGCCACTAGGCATCAGCACCCCACTGTGTAATTGGTTATTAGACTTCCTCACAGACAGTCCCCAGACAGTACGTCTTGAAAAAACACCTCTGAGACTACCATCATGAACACTGGGGTTCCACAGGGCTGTGTTCTAAGCCCCCTACTCTTCACCTTGTTTACTCACGACTGCTGTGACAATTATAACTTGAATCACATCATAAAATTCGCAGACGACACAACAGTAGTGGGCCTCATCAGTAAGGACAATGACTCCGCATACAGAGAGAAAATCAATCAACTCATTGCCTGGTGTGGAAAAAACAGCCTGGCACTGAATGTCAACAAAACAAAAGAGATCATTGTTGACTTCATGAGAAAGCACATGCCACACCGGCCACTTACAATCCATGAAAACAGCGTGGAGTCAGTGAGAAGCACCAAATTTCTGGGAGCGCACATTACAAATGACCTAACGTGGACCACAAATACCACTTCTCTTGTCAAGAGGGCACAACAGCGACATCATTTTCTCTGAAGGCTGGAAAGAGCAAACCTTCCCTCTCTTGCTCTCACAACTTTCTACAGAGGCACTGTAGAAAGTATATTGACCAGCAGCATCTCAGTTTGGTATGGTAGCTGCATTGTCGCTGAACAGAAGATACTTCAATGAGTGGTGAGGACAGCAGAGAAAATCATTGGGTCCTCACTCTCATCTGTTCAAGAATTACACTATTCACGTTGCTAGAGGAGATCCATTAAGATCATAAAGATCCCCCACACCCGGCACAAGGGCTGTTTGATCTTCTGCCTTCTGGAAAATGTTACTGCAGTAGGACCAGATTTAACAGGATCTTCTTCCTCCAGGCCATCCGAATACTAAACTCTGTTAAATAACCTTGACCTTTTATTCTCTTACTTACTGTGCACTTTATTACCACAAATAGGTCTTAAGTTTACATTATATTGTATTGTAATATCGTACAATATTACATTGTCTATATTGTATATATTATGTATAAATATTGTATCCATATACTGCAATATCACAATCACTGTGAAACAATGTGCAATATTTTCTTTCATATTATATTTCACCCACTGACTGGCTTACATTTATATATATCTTTTGTTTTAATTGTTTGTACTGTGCTGCCTTGTGCTGTCTTATGCTGTCTTACCTACTTTCTGTATAAGAAGTGAAATGTCTGTAATGTCTGTCTGTTGTCTTGCGTGCACTTGTCTTTTATGTCTGCACATTGAGCCTGCAGAAACCCAATTTCATTGAGCTATGCATCTGTTGTTGTACTGTTGTATAGTATGAATGACAATAAAGTTCACTTACTTACTTACTTACTAATAAACTCATCAATTTATTTATTTTTTATTATTTTTAAGTTTTAGTCCGTTGGCCATGCTCTCTTTCTCAGGGGTGGGGGTTGATTTGTTTTCAATACTATTTTTTGTAAGAATTGATCTATTTGTATGGAATGATTACAATAAAATCAATAAAACTAAAAAAAAAAAGTGGAAATTTCAATATTAAAGTTGACGTTTTGATCTTTTTTCCCCACTGTGTCCCTATTTTTTTTTTTTTTTCTTTTCTGTATCCCTAATAAGTTTACATATGTCACTCAGACAGTGGGCTACGACTCCCCTTTTCACGCCGACTTTGATATCTGACAACTTCTGTTTTATTTCGGGCACTGTGCGACTTTGTGAACTTGAGCTTTCCAGTTTCTCCATCATGCTATATCACTCGATCAACTTTCTTTTGTTGATTATACCTCTATTTAAACCAACAAATAGTACGTTTTTCTTTGCCTCCACTTGGTATTCACTGAAATTCTTCTATTTTCCCCTGTTCTTTTGCCATTGCCTTTTCACAGAACACTGAGCTTAAGGGCTATTTATATTGATTTGCACATTCAAAGAGGCGTAATTCTGGGAGGAGTTGGGGAGGGACAGCAGGCCTGAGTTGCCACGAAAGCTTGCATATTTATAATCTTTTTAGTTAGCCAATAAAAGGTGTCATTTTGCTTGGCTTTTCTCTAAATATCAGCCTGGAAGGAGCACAAGCTGGTTGACCCAGATGGAAATCTAAAGGAGAAACTCTATGCAAAACATCAGAAAAGTCTGGAAATATTCCATAAATCTGATGACGAGTGTATCTGCACGATGTGTGGAGTGACTGAACACAACGATCCTAAAATGGTCACGCTGGAGATGGAAAGAGAACACCTTCAATAATAATAATAATAATACATTTTATTTAATTGGGACCTTTCTTAACACTCAAGGTCACCTTACAATGAAATTAAACAACATTAGTAAAATATAAACAAGAGAATGATAAATCAAAAAGCAATAATTACCAAACAAGTAAAGATAACAGGCATTAACAGTGCAAAATTCAGAACTGGAATGTCAGTTTGAAAGGATAAGGTTTGAGGACATTTTTAAACTGTGTTATTGAGTCGAATTGACGAATATGAGAGTAAAGAGAATTCCCGAGTTGAGGAGCACTATGAGTATCATACATAGTATCATAGATGTATATTTTATTATACCTACTTAACATTTATCGACATTTATTTAACTCTATATTTATTTTTCTAGTATCAGAAGGTAGTTTAAGTTAACTTGTTTTGGTTTCAATAGATGTATTTTTCATATTTTCGATTCTTGTTTTCTTTTTTTTTACATCTTCGCTCCCCTTTTTGTTACTTCGTGCCCCCCTAGGGGGGCCTACCCCACAGTTTGGCCTAACAGAAGGTTTATGGATGTGGTGAGAGAGGACATCAAGGTGATGAGTTTAACAGAACAATATAATGAGGACAGGAAGATATGGAAGAAGATGATCCGCTGTGGTGACCCCTCATGGGAGCAGCCAAAAGAAGAAGAAGATTTTCAGTGGATTTAGAACAGCAGGTTATTATCCTGGCAGCAGAATTTTGAATAAGTTGTAAGCAATGGAAATGTTTTTGTGGGATGCCAGATAGAATAGCATTACAGTAATCTATACCTGAGGTGACTCGGGCATTTACAGATACTTCAGTACTGTGTTGGGTAAGAACAGGACAAAGTCTAGAAATGTTTCAGAGGTGGAAGAAGGCAGTCTGGGAAATGTTACTTATATGGGAAGAAAAAGAGAGAGCACTGTCTAGAATGATGCCCACACTCTTCACCTGGGTAGAGATGTTTGTGTTAATATTGTTAATTAAATAGAAGACTGGTTAACCTTAGCAAGTGTGGATTTAGAACCAATGAGGATCACCTCAGTTTTATTGCTGTTTAGTTGGAGAAAATTGTGAGTCATTCATGTCTTTATGTCTGGGAGAAATGCCATAAAAACAACAACAACAACATTTATGTATATAGCACAATTTCATACAAAAATGTAGCTCAAAGTGCTTTACATAATGAAGAATAGAAAAATACAAAACACAGTAAGACAATAAAATAGGTCACCGTTAATTAACATATAATAAGAGTAAGGTCCGATGGCCAAGGTGGACAGAAAAAACAAAAAAAACTCCAAACGGCTGGAGGAAAAAAAAAAAATCTGCATTGATTCCAGACCATGAGACCGCCCAGTCCCCTCTGGGCATTCTACCTAACATAAATGAAACAGTCCTCTTTGTATTTAGGGTTCTCACAGAAGGACTTGAAGATGATGGTCACGTAGACTTCTGGCTTTCAGTCCATCAATGTTGGAGCATCATGATGCTTTGAGTAGGTGGTGGTGGCGCAGGCCACCACCACAGAGAAACCGGAAAAAGAAACAGAAGAGAGAGTTGGGGTCAGTATGGATTTTAGAGCCACCCTGAATAGTTATTATGAAGAATTGAACATACAGATTATCAGGATTAAGTTAAAGTGAAGTTATGAGAAGGCCATGTTAAAGTAATGTGTTTTCATCAGTTTTTTAAAGTGCTCTACTGTATTAGCCTGGTGAATTCCTATTGGCAGGCTATTCCAGATTTTAGGTGCATAACAGCAGAAGGCCGCCTCACCACTTCTTTTAAGTTTTGCTTTTGGAATTCTAAGGAGACACTCATTTGAGGATCTAAGGTTACGATTTGGAATATAAGGTGTCAGACATTCTGATATATAAGATGGGGCGAGATTATTTAAGGCTTTATAAACCATAAGCAGAATTTTAAAGTCAATTCTGAAAGACACAGGTAACCAGTGTAGTGACATCAAAACTGGAGAAATGTGTTCGGATTTTCTTTTCTTAGTTAGGATTCTAGCAGCTGCATTCTGAACTTGTTGCAAACGATTTATGTCTTTTTTGGGTAGTCCTGAGAGGAGTGCGTTACAGTAATCTAGTCGACTGAAAACAAAAGCGTGTATTAATTTCTCAGCATCTTTCAATGATATAAGAGATCTAAATTTAGCTATGTTTCTTAAGTGAAAAAATAATGTCCTATTGATCTGATTAATATGGGATTTAAAATTCAGATTACAGTCAACAGTTACCCCTAAATTTTTTTACTTCCGTCTTAACTTTTAATCCTAATGCATCAAGTTTATTTCTGATAACCTCATTGAATCCATTTTTGCCAATCACTAAAATTTCAGTTTTCTCTTTATTTAGCTTGAGAAAATTACAATTCATCCATTCAGAAATACCAGTAAGAAATTGTGTTAGTGAATCGAGAGAGTCGGAGTCATCAGGTGCTATTGATAAATACAGTTGCGTAAGAGTATCTGGAGGGAAAACAGAGGTGGATTTAGTGGATATAGCTGTGTGTCATCAGCATAACAATGAAATTTAATATCTTTGTGTCGGAAGATATTACCTATTGGTAAGATATAAATGAGAAAAAAAGAAGCAGCCCCAAAACAGAACCCTGCAGACCTCCCTGACTAACGACTGTATTCTCAGATTTAAAGACCTTTATTTGAACAAATTGCTTCCTAGCAGTGAGGTGCGAAGAAAACCACAGACAAGGCCACAGACTCCAGAACTAGCTAGTCATTTCAAAAGTATCTGATGGGATATGGTGTCAAATGCTGAGCTGAGGTCAAGAAGCACAAGAATTGATAAAAGTCTCATATCAGCTGCCCGGAGAAGATCATTTGTGATTTTGACCAGGGCAGTTCCTGTGCTGTGCTGTGCTTAGGACGAAACCCAGATTGGTAAAAACTGTTCAAAAAGGTTATTTTTTGAAAGATGGGACTGGAGTTGGGAGGCAACTATCTTTTTGAGAAGTTTAGAAATTAATGGAACATTTGAGATAGGCCGATAATTGTTACAGATACAGCAGTGCTTGAAAGTTTGTGAACCCTTTAGAATCTATACTAATAAACGGCAAAGCCCTCACTCACTCACTCACTCACTCACTCACTCACTCACTCACTGACTGACTCATCACTAATTCTCCAACTTCCCGTGTAGGTAGAAGGCTGAAATTTGGCAGGCTTATTCCTTACAGCTTCCTTACAAAAGTTGGGTAGGTTTCATTTCGAAATTCTACGCGTAATGGTCATAACTGGAAGGTATTTTTCTCCATTTACTGTAATGGAGTTGAGCTTGACCTCCGTGGGGGCGGAGTTTCGTGTGACATCATTACGCCGCCCACGTAATCACGTGAACTGACTGTCAACGCACTATGTAGAAAACCAGGAAGAGCTCCAAAATACGCTGAACAAAACATGCATTATATAATTGAGAAGGCAGCGAAACATTAAGAAGCGAGCGAGTGACATACTACCATATTCATCAGTACAGCTACTTCGGAAACAAAGCGAGGTATAAACCTAAACTTTAAATTAACTTAATAGACAGGCTGCCGCTGGTGCTTTTCGTGCCCACGGGTAATGCGGGATACAAGTTTAATGAGAGGACGCAGGATATAAACGAGAGTTTTGATCACTTTGTAACTAAGTTAAAATTGCAGGTGAAGGGGTGTGCTTATGCAAATTCCGAGAGACTGTGTTTGTGGGGGATTGACAGTTAAGGCGGGTGGGGGAGTCACGTCATCATCTCCCCACCCATTTACCTCATTTCGCTCTGAGCTGAGCTCCGCGGCTAACGCCGTCTTCCGAAGCAACTTCGTCACACTGCCACCAAATACAGAGAAATCCACAAGTTAATACACACTCTGTCTCTAGACTTTCTCCACACTGAATCCTCCAGGCACTACTTACAAAAGGTTACATTGACAATCGTGTTACGTTATTTTTAAAATGTTTAATTTTCTTAGCACAAGCACAGCTGAGAAGCTTCGATGCATGTGCTCCATAACGCGTTAAAAAATAATGCATTTAATCACACTTTGCATTACAATCAAAGGGGAACTTTTGTCAATGCATGATTTCCTGGTACACCGATTACATTGATCAGCGCATCCCAATTCATTTTAGCCTCGCACCACCTTGGTTTGAGAAGAAGTATGAAAAGATATGAGGTTAACACACAAAAACAGATCACCAATTCAAGCTTTATGAATAATCGATTCGCCATCAATAATTGTTTTGGTAAAGCCATACTCAGTGTAATCCTCCTTCCATTTTATAATTTTTCCGCCACTAGCCATGATTAAATGAACGGTAAAAAAGTAAGAGCGAAGCGAGGGTGAC
>JANRMT010062807.1:10193969-10218969 GCA_026402145.1 Polypterus bichir lapradei
TACATGTACTAAGCACTGTAAGAAGAAAATTAATTATGGTTACTCACCAACAATGACACGATGACTTGTCCGATAACAATGAGTTTAATTTTACTGCACAACAAAGGAGAGCGTTACAGCCCTTGTAAAGGAGCCACTTCAGGCGATTGTGTAGCACCGCCGTTGTTCTTCTTCTGGCAGTCTTCAATCCAAATCCCTAAAGCAGATTCCATCCAGACTACTGCCTTATTACATCCACTTACAACTCGTTTTGCACCCTGGTTAAAAGGACACTGCAGCCGTAGATCTTATATTCCTTTCCTACTTTTTAAATAAAAAGAATCATAGCCTTCAACAAATCCAAAACGTTTACCTTTTCAGCAATCGTTAACATCTTCTTCTTGCGCTTGGGCACGGCCCCTGAAGCAGTAGCAGATCGTTTTGGAGCCATAATGAAGGGCTTGACTATGCACAAAGATAAACACAAAAGAGCACAACTCTTTACACAGCGAAACACGTTGATGCTGAATGAGCGAGACAAGACTTCCTGGTTAACACTGCATTCAGCACTCAGGAGCTCAACTGCGTGCTCTGATTGGTTAGCTTCTCAGTCAGGAGAACTTAACTGCGTGCTCTGATTGGTTAGCTTCTCATCCATCCGCCAATAGCGTCCCTTGTATGAAATCAACTGGGCAAACCAACTGAGGAAGCATGTACAGGAAGTAAAAAGACACATTGTCTGCAGAACCCGCGAAAAATCCGCGTTATATATTTAGATATGCTTTCATATAAAATCCGCGATAGAGTGAAGCTGCGAAAGTCGAAGCGCGATATAGCGAGGGATTACTGTATTACATATTTGTGAGTTGCAAAAGTATGTGAACCTTTGCTTTCAGTATCTGGCGTGACCCCCCAAATAACTGCAACTAAACGTTTCCGGTAACTTTTGATCATTCTTGCACACCAGCTTGGAGGAATTTGAGCCCATTTCTCCGTACAGAACAGCTTCAACTTTGGGATGTTTGTGGGTTTCCTCACATGAACTGCTCGCTTCAGGTCCTTCCACAGCATTTCGATTGGATTAAGGTCAGGTCTTTGACTTGGCCATTCCAAAACATTCACTTTATTCTTCTTTAACCATTCTTTGGTAGAACAACTTGTGTGCTAATGGACGTTGTTTTGCTTCATGACCCACCTTCTCCTGAGATTCAGTTCATGAACAGATGTCCTGACATTTTCCTTTACAATTCTCTGATATAATTCAGAATTCATTGTTCCATCAATGAAGACAAGCCGTCCTGGCCCAGATGCAGCAAAACAGGCCCAAACCATGATACTACCACCAGCATGTTTCACAGATGGGATACGGTTCTTATGCTGGAATGCAGTGTTTTCCTTTCTCCAAACATAACACTTTTCATTTAAACCAAAAAGTTCTATTTTGGTCTCATCCGTCCACAAACATTCCTCCAATAGCCTTCTGGTTTGTCCACGTGATCTTTAGCAAACTGCAGAAGAGCAGCAATGCTTTTTTGGAGAGCTGTGGCTTTCTTCTTGCAATCCTGCCGTGCACACCATTGTTGTTCAGTATTCTCCTGATGGTGGACTCATGAACATGAACATTAGCCAATGAAAGAGAGGCCTTCAAATGCTTAGAAGTTACCCTGGGGTCCTTTGTGACCTCGCCGACTATTACACGTGTGCCTTGCTCTTGGAGTGATCTTTGTTGGTCGACCACTCCTGGGGAGGGTAACAATGGTCTTGAATTTCCTCCATTTGTACACAATCTGTCTGACTGTGGATTGGTGGAGTCCAAACTCTTTAGAGATGATTTTGTAACCTTTTCCAGCCTGATGAGCATCAACAACTCTTTTTCTGATGTCCTCAGAAATCTCCTTTGTTCGTGCCATGATACACTTCCACAAACATGTGTTGTGAAGAACAGACTTTGATAGATCCCAGTTCTTTAAATAACACAGGGTGCCCACTCACACCTGATTGGCATCCCATTGATTGAAAACACCGGACTCGAATTTCACCTTCAAACTAACTGATCATCCTAGAGGTTCACATACTTTTGCCATTCACAAATATGTAATATTCAATGATTTTCCCCAAGTATAAATGACCAAGTATAATATTTTTGTCTTGTTTGTTTAACTGGTTTCTCTTTATCTACTTTTAGGACTTGAGTGAAAATCTGATGAGTTTTTAGGTCATATTTATGCAGAAATATAGAAAATTCTAAAGGGTTCACAAATTTTCAAACACAACTGTACCTGGGTATAAAGAGAAAATTCCCATTCAAGAAGATATTATAAAATGGCCTAATCTTAAAGATGTGCATTTACCCCAAATAAATGCAGAAGTAGGTTTGTTAATAGGCACAGACTCTCGTAAAGTCATGGAGCCAAAGCAAATCATACAAACTGAAGGCGACGGACCTTTCGCAGTGAGAACAGGTCTGGGATGGACTGTTAATGATCTAACAAAGGAGTCAGACAAAGAAAGACTGCAACGATGTTCAGTCAACATTGTGACAATAATGGAGATAGAACAAATGTTACTACAGCAATACAATACAGACTTACCAGAACGCAGTTGTGAGGAAAAAGAGGAAATGTCACAGGAGGACATTAAATTCATGTGCATAGCTTCAGATACTACAAGACTAGTGGATGGACACTATTGCATTAATCTGCCTTTTAAAGATGAAACAATTAAAGTGCCAAACAATCATTGTGTTGCAGAACAACGCGCTATTGGACTTAAAAGGAAACTTACAAAGTATCCAACATTCCATGAGGATTACAAAATTTTCATGAAAGATATTTTAGACAAAGGATATGCCATCAAGGTACCCACTGAACAGCTGACCCTTGAAAAAGAGAAAGTGTGGTACATATCCTACCATGGAGTATATCATCCAAAGAAAAATAAGATCAGAGTGGTCTTTGACTGTACAGCCACTTACCGAGGCTTCTCTCTAAATGAACAATTGCTGAAAGGACCTGATTTAACTAATACACTCATTGGAGTTCTTACAAGATTCAGAGAGGAGCCAATCACTCTCATGGCGGACATTAAATCAATGTTCTATCAAGTGAAAGTTCCAGATGAAGGCACTGATCTTCTTCATTTCCTGTGGTGGCCTGAAGGTAATCTAAACAATGAACTTGAGGAATACAAAATGACAGTGCATCTCTTTGGTGCAACTTCATCACCCAGTTGTGCCTCTTATGCCTTAAGAAGAGCAGCAGAGGATGCCAGAGGCTCAGCTCCAGATGAAGCAGTTAACACTGTGCTGCACAACTTCTATGTTGATGACTGTTTAAAGTCAGTTGCTACAGAAGAACAAGCCATAAAATTGGCCAAAGATCTCCAAGCCCTGTGCTTAAAGGGAGGATTTTATCTTACAAAATGGATAAGTAACAGCAGAGCAGTCTTGTCCATTCCTGAAGAAGACAGGATAATAGATCAAAAAGACATGGACTTAAGTCATGATTTGTTACCAGTTGAAAGAGCCTTAGGTGTCCAATGGTGCACACAGGCTGGCAGTTTAAAGTTCCAGGTAAAGCTGCAAGATAAGCCTGCTACAAGACGTGGTATTCTGTCTGTGGTCAGTTCAATATACGACCCACTTGGATTTTTAACACCAGTCATACTGCCTGCCAAGCTTATTTTAAGAGAACTGTGTAAAGAGAAATATGCTTAGGATCAAGAAGTGGAGGTTAAGTATGTTCGGCAATGGAGAAAATGGATGGACGATTTGCAGCTACTTGTGGATAACAACGTAGACAGGTTCATTAAACCTCCTGGGTTTGGTCACATAATGTCTGCACAAAGGCATCATTTTGGAGATGCTTCAGAAAACGGGTATGGCACTGTTTCCTATCTCCTTCTGACAAACAAAGAAAATGAGAGACATTGTTAATTTATAATGGGGAAATCAAGAGTGGCACCACTGCAACCTGTCACTATACCAAGATTAGAACTTACAGCAGCAGTGCTAGCAGTCAAAATGGACAAAATGTTAAAACAAGAACTGCAGATTCCCCTGCAAGAATCAATCTTTTGGACTGACAGCACCACAGTACTAAGGTACATTGCAAATGAAAGTGCATGCTATAAAATTTTTGTTGCCAACAGAATCACAGTGATAAGAGAGCACCCACAACCCTCGCAATGGAGGTACGTCGCATCTGCTCAAAATCCTGCAGATCAGGCATCAAGAGGATCGACAATAGAAAGCATCATCAAAAGTAAGACTTGGATACAAAGCCCAAACTTCCTGCTACAGCCAGAGCACGAATGGCCTAAGAGACCGGATGAAGTGGACCTGTCTACTAGCGACAATCCGGAAATCAAAAGGTGTGTAGTGAATCTTACAAGTGTGGAAGAAAATTGAACCAGTTAAAAGACTTGTGGAGTACCACTCAGAATGGTACAAATTAAAGAAAGCAATAGCTTGGTTCCTTAGATTCAAAGAAGTGCTACTGCGTCTGAAAGAAGAGAGAAAGGCAATTCAGTATACAGTCAGTCAATCTGGACACAGCCCGGAGAAACAAAAAACACAAATCACATGATGTTTTTTTTCTTTCTCACTGGTCAGAACAGACAGCCTGCCTGCCTGCCTGCCTAAAAGAAAAAAAATCCTCTCTTTTTATTACCTACCTTATTCATTAAACAAAGAGAGAGAAAAAAAAACATGGCAGTTCATTTTGAGGTAATACACAGATTGCTGTAAGTTACGGTTACATCCTGATTTATTACATATAGGACTGCACAGAGTTTCTTACCAAAATAAAGAGTTATAAGGCACTCGCATTCCTAAGGAAAACGCCCTTATCAGCTCACACACACAAGACCAGTTTAAAGCAGTTTCTTATAGTCCAGTACATTAGTCATAAAAAAATTACATTCTTATAGCTTTAATATCTTCATTAGACATTGTCTGGTTAGATTAATAAATCCTTATTTATTAATCCATAAGGGACATGTTTCTTATAGTTTCAAGTAAGGATTCAGAAACTATTACATTGATTTATAATATCACAGGGTGTTCTGTTAGTACCAAGAGGTCAGCATTTTCTCATAAAAGAATGCAATTAACTTTCATAATTCTGTGCACAAGCTTAATTCTTTTGCTACCTAAATGAAGAACAAATCATACAGAAGTAAAAATCACATAACTCTCTGCAGCATGATTAATACAAAATACAATCATTGGTATTGTGAGTTAAATACTTATAATCATTACAGTTAATAATGTTTTTTTTCTTTCTCATTTCCCCCCTTTGCACATAAAATGTGCACATTAAATAATCAGACTTCTGCTTCATCATAGTTGGGAAACAGTTCGGGAAAGGGGTCGGGGGATGGAAGAAAAGGTGTGTACTGGGAGTAAGGGTCAGCGCTGAGGAGATAAGCCTTAGTAATGAAGGCATTAATAAACCTATGTAGAAGGGCTCGGATGCACAGGATAAGACAGCAACCCAAGAGCATGAAAACTGCCAGAGAAATAAGGACAGTTATGAGAATAACTTTTAAACCAACCAGCCCAAGAACCAAACCAATCTTTGGAAGACTTCATCAAGAGGGTTATCTATTCCTGAGTTTTCTGTTAATTCGATAGATAGGGAGGTGAAGCCAGCTAAAGCACTGGTAATGGAACCGTCCGGGGCAGTGTTGTTAGAAATAAAAGTACAGCAACTGCTGCTGAACACAACACACACAATCCTCACTTTTCATTTAGGAACATTTCTAGAGCGTACTTCCTGACATTCAGATACACTTGAAAGGGCAACCAGGAAAGTTATGTGCAACCATATAAATATCACAATTAAAAAAGGTTATTGGCAAGGGATACAACTAGGAGATAGGTTTTAGCAGTGGTACATGCATAATAAGAATCTGATCTTAATTGTGTAACAGTAATCTTCAACCACTTATGTCACAGATTACCCTAAAAGTAAAAGGTAATAATCCCTTGACAGTGTCACAACACAAAAAGTCCAAAAAATAGCAGCATCTTAATGATTCAGTCCACTTTTTACAGTGAGAGACGTGCATTCAAGAAAGGAGTCCTTCAACCTTCACGGCATGTGGGGTGCAGATAGCAGCACCTGGAAATGTCCCCTCCATCTGGGGTGGTGGCAGTGTTTTCACTGTGTGTCTCTAATGACAGCCCAAGTCCCAATTGGTATAGAAATTTACGTGTCAGGTAATGAGGTAGTTCACAACGTTTCCCTCACTTATTCATATACTCTATCTGTAAGGCACTACGCTGACCTGAAAGAAAAGATGCAAGATCATTGTTGACCATGTGGAGAGTAATTTTACATAGCGGAAAGCACATTAGCATAGGGCGGCCAGTAAGAATCTCCAACAGTGAGAGTCTTATTCGACGATGAGTCCTTCCCTGCAGGTCAGTCAAAGCTAAAGGAAATGCATCAGGCCAAGATAGGCCTATTTGTTCAAAGATTTTTGTCAATTTAAATTTTGAAGGTTGACTATACATGCTCCACCATCCCTTCACTCTGTGGATGGTACTTGACGTAGAGGTGGACATCAATCTACAGCCACTGAGACAGCTCTTGTAACAGAGTATTTACTTGCAATTTCTGAGGTAAACCCCAAATGTGGGATGATGTTTTTTTTTTTAACTAGCGATTTGGCCACTGACTTGGCATCTGCGTGCCAGTTTGGGAAAGACTCCACCCAGTGTGAGAAAGCGTTGATGATTACTAAGCAATATTTATACCCATGAGACTGGGTTAATTAAAAAAAAAATCTATCTGCAGATGTTCAAAGGGCCCTCCAGCATTTGGTGTTACAGCCGGACTTACCTGCAAGCCTTTTCTTACATTAAATATTTGGCATAGTGTACACCTCTTACTGAACTGATCAGCAAATTTAGAAAAACATCGGGCATGACAGGATTGTTGCACCTGTGCCACCATTGCGTCTCTGGAAGGGTGGGCCAGACCATGCGCAGCCTTTGCAATACCTGGAAAGGAAGCTTTTGGGAGAAAAGGATGTTTAGTTAATCGATGGATCCAAAATCCTTTCGGATCTTTTTTTGATCCCTCTTTCTGCCACATCTTTATCTCCTTTTCCATTGCTACAGTTTGTAGAGATAAAACTGCATCTTTGGGTGACTCTTGTTTCTCATCCTGTTATAGAAATAAAGAGGTTAGTGGTGAAGTAGGATCCCAGGCAGCTTTCTTTGCCCACATGTCTGCTTGCGGATTTCCCTCACTTACTGGATTCGTTTTCCCCGTGTGAGTTTGACACTTCACTACCACAAGCGCGGCTGTCAAATGAGATGTTCCTGCCTGTACTAAAATGGAATGTACAGCATGTGGTACCTTAGCAGTTAGTGGACACATGAGAACAACATCTGAGCGCTAATATGGCCTCTGTTGTTACAGCAGCTGCTCTCAAACAGGCCGGGATTGTAGCGGTCACTGGATCCAGTTTATTTATTTATTTATTTATTTATTTTAGAATAGTATGCGACCGGTCCTTGTCTATTTCCTTGTTGTTGAGTTAGTACTGCAGTCATACACCCCCCTTTATCGTCCATCGAGTGAAAGGACAAGATTAGTCAGAACTCTTAACGCAGGCGCAGACATCAAAATTTATTCTCAGCCTGCTCCATCCATGAAATTTTATCAGTCCATGAAATTTTATCAGTCAAAGCTAAATTAGAAGAGGTCGCTAAATCTTGGAGTGCCTGTGCTTTTTCAGCAAAATTGTTTTTTATCTTTTTTTTAACCCATTGCCGGCAATTTCCTAACATTCCAAGAACGGACAAAACTTGCCACCTTGCAGACTGTGCACATTCATTCCCTTGCAGTCAAATCATGACCCAGGTATTTCACTTTTCTTTAATCAGTTGCAACTTTTTCCCGATTGTACCCGATTTCACCTAGGAAGACAAACAAAGCCTTTGTGTCTTCTTGGCATTATTTCTGAGCCCAAGAGCATAAAAGCAACTCAGCTACATATTACATCAGGACACCACCCCCCTTTGGCCAATAACCTTTCAATTTTTATGTTTTCTAAATTCTTGTCCATATACACACAGACACGAGAACACACACACGGACACGCACACACGGACACACACGCACATACACAAGGACAGAGACTCTGTATATCCCTGTGGCATCACAGTTCAGGTCCAACGCTTACCTTTAAAAGTGAATGCGAACCAGAACTGGGATTCAGGGTGAACAGGAATTGAAAAGAAAACATTCGCGAGATCAGAAACAGAAAACCACATAGCAGTGGACGGGACTGTAGAGAGAATAGTGGAAGGATTCGGGACTATAGGAGTCCTAGGGTGTATAGCAGCATTGACTCCTTGGAGGTCCTGAATGAACCGTCATGAGTCATCTGCTTTTCTAACTGGAAGAATAGGAGAGTTCACAGGAGAGTATTGGCTCAGAATAATAGCACCCCCTTAACTAAGTCAGCATGAACAATGGTAATACCGGCCTCGGCCTCGAGTGGAGCGAATCTAACTAAAAGATTTGAAGGGTAAACACCATAAGTGTAGGTGGAGAGGTGGAAGATGAATGACAGAGCGATCGAGTTACACGTCCAACTAGTCCTACTGCAATTTTCTTAACAGATCTATTTGGGGTGGACAAAATATTAGGTCCCACATACTCCCAATTCTCCCCTTCCTAACATGCTAATACCTATTGTCTCACATCACGCCACTAAAAGCGAGCGGATTTAGCAATGGGGATCTGTGGGATTGAAACACTCGAGAAGAAAAGCATTTGTTGTGACGTAAGAGAGATACTGCTCCAGCCAATTCTGCTGGGATATAACAGTTTGTTATGCAAATATTCTCTTTTTCTGACAACAGCAGCTAAAAAGTCAGAGAGCCAGACTTCACCATAATACAGTCAAAAAATCAAGCAATACACTGAAAAAATTTCGAATACTGTAATCCAAGAGGAACCCAGGACAGCAGAGATTTTTGCTGTTTTGAGAAAAACATGAACAATTAGGCAGCATACGAGCATGTAATGGTGCTGGTCAGTGCACGGGCAGTGTGTTGTTCTGATGTGACCTTCACTCCCTTTTTCATAACTGAGATGTAAAGGCACAGGCGGGCCATCAAGTCTGTCCAAACAAGTTCACTGGGCATTAGAGGGCTGATATATTTTGAATTTATTTATGCTTGTAACTGTCCACTGAACACTGAACTGGCCACTAACAACCCCCTGTCGTCCCAGAGTCTCATTCCATTGTCCTCTCACATTATTTCTTCCTTTTAAGGACATGAATCCATTCTGCAGCATTGGGCTTATTCATGTCATCTAACTGTTTCTCCGCCGTCACGAACTGGTTCAGCAATTCCTGCACCACCTCTTTTAATTCTTGCAGGTCCCAGTTTCTTTACACCATCAAGGTGGGGCGGTTTTAATCCGAGTCCGGCTGTTGTACATTATATTGCGGAATGGGCACTTGTATTAATGGTGCTTGAAATTCCATCCTTTCATATTCATGTTTGGCCCTGAGGGGTCAGAATCGGGGCTTATGAGGCATCCCTTTCCCCCAAGTCGTGTCTTTGTGCCGCAGTACTTGCTTACACCGATCGTAACTGAGGTCGGTGGTGATCACTACCCTCTCCCTCTTCTTTCTCCCTCTATTTCTGAAACTGTTTGTTTTATAAATCATCGGGACCATCTTCTTCTTCTCCCTCATGAATTCCTCCAGCTGCCCCAAGGGGTGGTGATGGACTATTGTCCTCAAAGGGAGGGGAAATGCATGCTGACGCTAAATCAAGGTATAATCTTTTCTTCTTCTTTTTATTTATATTATTTTTAGTTACTTATTCTTTCTTCTTTTGTCTGGACTTTTGGGATGGTTCTTGCATTATCAAGAAAACCTTTTCTTTTTCTGCTATAAGTTTAATTTGGCTTTGCCATCCCTCATTGAACTTCTGCATCTATTTAACATTTCCATTTTATATGGCCCTCGACTACATCACCCTCGTGCATTTCTATGTACAATCTTCCTAACTTACTGTATTTCACTCATATCACCAGAGCCTCCCACTGGCCACCTGCTCCCGCTCTGTTTATTCCACCATTTATATTATTTTTTAAATCTAACCCTGTTTTCTGTTCTATGTGGCATCTTGGAGAGTCGCTTTTTTTTTTCCTTGGTACGTTTTCCGAAAACAATCCTCTTACAGAGGCTCCTCTTTCACACCCTGTTTTTTCAATTTCTTACTTTAGCGAATCCCAGACTGGGAGGTACTTTCCCTTTTCACTAAACTTCCACCTCTCCCTTCTAATTATGAGTCTACTTACGACTCCGTCTCATTCCAAGGGGTGCTCTTATCGTTACGTCCCCAGTACCTCTCCCGAATGGTAAACCAGTTGTGCTCACCAGTCACCGATCTTATTCCTGTATGCAATTCGCACCTTCACTCGGGTTCTCTGACAGGAGGGGAACTGCTCAGATGCCAAATAAACAGTGGTAACACTCGAAGAAGACAGGAATAGTTCAATCAATTAGTCTTTATTCAGTCACAGATGAGTACGTGGATTCATGTTTTGCAAAGCAGAAGAGCCAAGTTTTCCGGTTTCAGTCGTCTTTAATATAAAATTTTCCCTCCCTCAGAAATCAATCCTTCCAACATAGACTTTTGATTTCCCAAAGTATCTTGATCAGTTTACTATTTGTTTTTCCCATTATTGGATAGCAGGCAACAGTGCAAGGTATAAGGTTTCAGCCCCTGCGGTTTTCTGCCCCCAGTCCCTTCCATTTCCAGGGTCACTATCTGCTGCTTCGTGGCTTTAGCAGACTAACAGTTTTGTCGGACAACTGGGTCTGGGGCTTCTACTGTAGAGTGCTGACCCCTTCTTCAGTTGTCTAACAGCTGGTTACCGCTTATGGTGTCCGCAGCAGATCAACCCATTGGAGCAGGAATATGACCAGACCGTAAAGGCAAAAAAGTCTCACCATCCCACAACAGTGCTTTGGTGTCCCGTCTGTGAGGTGTTTTCCCTCCTATCTATTCTTGCCACTCCCTGCCTTATTTTATTTTATTTTATTTTTTTCCCGAGCCGGAAATAAACTCCGTCCCATTGCAGGGAGTGTACTAACTAAGCATTCTCAACACCTCACTTGTTCAGCGCCCAGGTCAAAAGTACTCCTTTTCTACTTTCTGTTCTTCCCACCCGTTCTTTCTTTAATATTCCTTTCAATTCCTAGGGGCGTACTCACTAGCTATTCTGGCACCTTTATTTCCGTCCGGCGGCACCTTAATCAGCTAAGACTATTTTTCCCAGTGAAAAAGACCCCAGGAACTCACCAAGAATTTTCCACCAGTCTGGAAGTTCCCAGTTTACTCGACTTTCAGGAAAAAAATCAGAGGAGGTGAACGACTCCTCATGCAGGACTCGCCCAAGGCAGGCCAGTCCTAACTTTTTTCGGAGCTGGACCTCCCGATCCGGCCGGAATCAGTCCTTTTGCTGGTCCTCTGGACAATTCCACTCATGGAGTCACTTGGCCATCTCTGTCCCCGTAAAGGCGACCAAAACCTGTGGAAGCTGAAGTCGGAGACTACAGGAGACAAACACCAATTTAAAGTAAAAAACAATTTATTTATTCTAGGTAAGTCAAAGAGACTGCTGAACTCCCCCAGCTCAGTGCCACGGACTGGTCAGATCAAGCAGCATGCAGCCTAAAATGGGGTCTCCCTCTATATACCTAGTTCACGTATTAAAAAAAAAAAATATATATGGCACTTCATTTTGAGGATATACATAAATTATAGTAGCTTACGACTTCCTGAATTGGAATGTGTACATTGCTTCTTTCAGATAAAGAGGTTATCGGGGAACTCACAGTTTTAAGAAATATGCTCAAATAGTTTTAAGCAAGAATTCAAAAACGGGTCACAACTGATTTATAATATCACAGGGTGTTCTGTTAGTATCAAGAGGTCAGCATTTTCTCATAAAAGAATGCAAGTTAGTCCCTTATTCTGAGCACAAGCCTAATTTTTTTACTACCTAAATGAAGAACAAATCATATAGAAATAATAAATCATATGACTCTATGCAGCATGATTAATACAAAATACAGTCCTTGGTATTGTGAAGTAACTACTTATAATCATTACAGTTAATAATGTTTTTTTTCTTTCTCAGACGGTACAAGTTCATTGCTACTCAGATAAGGCCCCATCTCCAAAGCTCTAAAACAAAAATATTCCCTTTGTTGTCAATGGCACCTCCTGGTAGTTGGCACTGCACTGTGGATTTGATTTGAGATCTCCATTTTTTCCATTATTACATTGAACTATTTCAGTTGTGTTCTGTGACTGAAGTTGTTATCACCGCACAGTACTGTTGCTACCTCATTCTGTTGTCTGGTGTTTGTATTGTTCACCATCTTATGTCACAGCACTGGTGCAGAGATGATCAGTCCCTGTATGGTTGACGTCCTGGCAGTACAGTTTCTGAGTCCTTCATGAAATCTTACGTGTTGCTGATGACGGCTGATACAGGAGGACAACTTCAACATTTAAAACAGCTAAGAGGCTTACCACATTTATGACTATGAAGGCCACTGCTGTCTGAAAAGCGTTAACCACATTTAGGACAACAATAAGGTTTTTCGTGCACCTATAAGTTGTTGAAGAAGATTCTTGCTGTTTGTGAAATATCTGTTGAATTCCAGTGTTAATGCATATGTGGCTCTGAGATTAGCTTACATCTAGGATCTGTTTGCCACTTTCCATGTTTTTTCTCCACTATTCTTATGTATTTATTAGCTACTTTCAACTGGAGACATTTACCTCATTCAGAAGATTTTTCTTCATTTTTTTTTGCCTGAGGATCCAATGGAAAGATCATTTGTCATTTCTAGGACAGTCTTTACTCCAATATAACTTTGTGTGTGTCTCTGAAAACTTGTTCTGGAAGAGAACCCTTTACCACATTCAGAACAGATGTACTGCTTCTCTCCAATATGGATCCTTCTGTGGCACATAAGTGCATTTAGACGTGGGAATCGTTTGCCACACTCTAGCCAGCAATAAGGATTGTCTCCAGAGTGAATTCTCATGTGATCTTTAGGTGTTGTGCTACCCGAGAAAACTTGCCACAGTCAGAACAGCTTTGTTTCTTACCAGAATTAATTATTTTATGTTTGTGAAGAGAATTGTTATATGAGAATAACATTCCACAATCAGTACAATATGAAGTAAGCCTTCTCGGCAGTATGACTTTTTGTATACTTATACAGAGAATTGAGGTGTGAGAATTGTTTGCCACATTCAAAGCAAAGGTGAGGTTTCTCTCCAGTGTGACGGCTGATGTGACTCTTTATGGTGGTTTCATGTGAGAACTGCTTATCACATTAAGGACAACAATAAGATTTATCTCCAGTGTGAGTTCTGATGTGGCACTGAAGTACGCTTAAATATAAGAATCGTTTCTCACATTCAGAACAGCAATGAGATTTTTCTTCAGTTTGGATTTTTTCATGTGGAAAAAGACCTTTCTGGCTTGTAAAACATTTACCACATTCAGAACATACATACTGTATTTTCGCTTTACTGGGAGTTTGTGTGTTTACTTGAAAGCTTTTTTCCGCATTGCAAACAGCAATAGGGCTTCACTCCAGTATCAATTTCTGTGTGCCGTTGAAAACTGCATTTGATAGAAAACTATTCAGCACATTCTGGACAATAATGAGGTTATTCTCTTGTGTGGATTCTATTGTGCCTCTGAAGATTGCTTAAATATGAGAACAACTTACCACATTCTGAACAGCAATGAGGTTTTTCTCCTGTGTGGATTCTTCTGTGGATCTGAAGACTGCTTCTCCTTGAGAACAACACACCACATTCTGGACAACAATGGGGTTTTTCGCCTGTGTGGATTCTTCTGTGGCTCTGAAGATAGCTTATACATGAGAATGACTTACCACATTCTGGACAACAATGAGGTTTTTCTCCTGTGTGGATTCTTCTGTGTTTCTGAAGATAGCTTATACATGAGAACGACTTACCACATTCTGAACAGCAATAAGGTTTTTGTCCTGTGTGGATTCTTCTGTGGATCTGAAGATTGCTTCTCCTTAAGAATGACTTACCACATTCTGAACAGCAATGAGGTTTTTCTCCAGTGTGGATTTTTCTGTGTTTCTGAAGATAGCTTTTACATGAGAACGACTTACCACATTCCGAACAGCAATGAGGTTTTTCTCCTGTGTGGATACTTCTATGCCTCTGAAGACTGCTTCTCCTTGAGAACAACACACCACATTCTGGACAACAATGGGGTTTTTCTCCTGTGTGGATTCTTCTGTGGTTCTGAAGATAGCTTATACATAAGAATGACTTACCACATTCTGAACAACAATGAGGTTTTTCTCCAGTGTGAATTGTTTTGTGCCACTGAAGTTCACTTCTCAATGAGAACGATTTACCACATTCTGGACAGCAGTGAGGTTTTTCTCCAGTGTGTATGCTTCTGTGCCTCTGAAGATGGCTTCTCAGTAAGAACGATTTACCACATTCTGGACAGCAATGAGGTTTTTCTCCAGTGTGGAGTCTTCTGTGAATCTGAAGATAGATCTTCCTTAAGAACGACTTACCACATTCTGAAAAGCAATGAGGTTTTTCTCCTTTGTGAATTGTTTTGTGCAACTGAAATTCACTTCTCAATGAGAATGACTTACCACATTCTGGACAACAATGAGGTTTTTCTACTCTGTGGATTCTTCTGTGCCTCTGAAGATAGCTTCTCCTTAAGAACGACTTACCACATTCTGAACAGCAATGAGGTTTTTCTCCAGTGTGAATCTTCATATGCCTATTAAGATCACTTTTCTATGTGAATTGTTTGCTGCATTCCAAACAACATTTATCTCCAGTATGAATTTGGATTTCCTTCTCCACTTGCTGTCCATCAGTTTTGATGGCTTCTGTCTGTGTTACTCCAGTAGCAGGGAGAGAACTGCACTGCAAAAAGGCTGCTATCAGGTTCTCTGATCCTCTTGCTGATTTCTTCATACTGTTCTCATTGTACTGAAGAGAGGGCTGACCAAATGAGGTTGGAGAGAAGCTGCCATTCTTCTGTACATCTGAAATAACACAAACATTTTAACTATTTTTTTTCCTGACATTTTTATCCAAGGTGACATACAACATTTGAGACACAATTGGTTACATTTCTCTTGTTCTTCCAACAGGAGCGCAGACAGGTCACATGACTTGCTCATGATCACATGGTGTCAATAGCTGAATTTGAACCTGCAACTTCAGGATTTGATGTCCAAATTCCTAACCACTACCCGCCTTTTAAAATAAGTGAAACAATACAAGTAAAGTGGTGGCACACTGGTTGGAGTTTCTTCCTCACACTGAGGTGCCATTTATGGTCTGGCCACTCTATGTGTGGTCTTTACAAGTTCTGCTGCTGTCTGTTCAATTTCTCCACCTTTCTCTCACATGTGAAAGACAGGCCTGATCTGATCAATCGATCACAAATCAAAATCAGCCACTTTTCACTCCAAATGACTTGACCGATGATTAGCAAATTAGCTGATCTTAACATCTGATCTTGAATGATAAAAAGCATGCCAGACAAAGTTCCAACATTGCCAAAATACAGAAACACTCCTCGCTTGTCTAACAGTTTTATTTTCTTCCTACAAGAGATAACAAATTGTCAGTTTGTAATATATGTGCAAAAAGAAGTCAGTGATGGAGGATTCACAGCTAACAGTTTCAACAATACTCTACTCTCGCCTACTCTCACTTGGTAATGGCAACACTTAGAAAACTCAGCCTCATAATACTGATAGCAAGAATGCCATGGATTTACTGTGACAGCAAAAACAGTGGAATTTGTATGCCTGGACAGTCAGCAATGTTCAGTTCTGGAAGATGTCACCTTCAAGATCATTTAGAACCACGATTACAACAGCTAGTGAGTGTTTGATGACTGATTTATTTGTATAATGAATTAATTGAGGCATTAGATATTTTGACTAAAATCCTTTTTATTAGCCTTTCAGTGAATGTGTAGGTAGATGGGAGGAAAGGGATGCAGAGTTTTACTGAATCTGCCCTCTTATTGGATTGTTGGATAGAATGGTACGAGCCTAGTTTTTAGACCTAAATAAAATAATAATAATTACGCATAATAAGCATTAAGTGTGAATAGTCACTATACCGTTACAAATTCTTTAACAGATATTATTATCATAATGATTTTTTCCCCCAAATTAAACAATGGTACAAGGACACGTATTTCACAGATGATTGCAAATCTCAAACATATAAACTGCTTAGTGCCGGTGTCTCAACCACACAGACGCACTCGTAGTGACAGACGACAGCCGAGAGATCCAAAGAAACTTCCTGCCAACAGAACTGCACAATGCATGAAGAAATTGTCAATAAAGATAAAAACGATATTTAAGGCAGCAGCATCAGAGGTGAATCTATCTCTGTGAACCTCATAACACAAGAGATGCTGGGCCACTGGCTTTCTGGACGGCCAATTAAAGTCGTCGTCCTACCTGTGCCCTCCTTATACGAGTGGAGACAGCGAGGGTCTGTTCAGTAAAGCAGCACACGTCGTGGATGACAGAAGGACCAGATTGTCCTCAGAACATGCAGAGATGCTTATATTCTTAGATAAGAACCTGAAGAGGTCACCAAGACTGTCTCGTTTTCTTGTCGGAGATGAAACCTACAAATATCTAATTGAACATTTTATTTGATTAGAAATGTGGAGCATGATTAAGACATGCTTTTTGTTTTGCTCAACTTGTTTTTGTTCCATTATGTGTGCATTATGGGTAAATGTTCTTTGTGTATGCTGTAGCACTTTATTATGTAATGTGAAGTTTATGCTTAGCTAAAAATACGTATATTATTCTGAATAGAAAAAAAGGTAATATTGATATCAGCAGTTCCTAAAGTAATGGGTGACCAATATCAGCTCTAAAGACTCTGATCAGAGCCTTCCTACCCAATAATATGTCTGAATTTGGGTTTTCTCTTCTTAATTGTAATGTATGTGATGATATTTACATCGTCGAGAACCTAATCTGACCTAAAATCTAAACATACAAATATATCCGCTTGTGTTAGGGGACACAGTGTTTAGCACAGCTGCTTTATTGTATAGGGGTCCTGGGGTCAAATCCTGCCAACAGTTGTTCTACACAGGGGCTCTGAATGGCATTTGTAGTTATTCTGGTTCTTCCCCTCATCTCCAAAAACATGAAGGTGAAGTGTAGTGACGACTCCAAATTGACCCGATGTGACTGTAGGAGACAGAAGGGCCCAAGATCATCTCCAAGTGAAGATTTCACAGCACTGCCAACTTGTCCAGGCCATGCTGCCCCAGCAAGTTCACAAGATGCTGAAAGATGACCCTGTGACCCCCTGAATGTCATCATGGCTTGTACAGGTAGCTCTTGTCACTGTTAACATCAAAGTGCACAAGATTACAATTAGACAGATGAGGCACATATTAGGTGAGAACTGGCTCGAGTAAATTCACTCTTATTTAGTGCACAGGGCTGAGGATTTTAATCTTACTTCTTTATTTCTTTAAGTGGACATTTCTGCCTTAACTGCCACAAAATTTAAAGAAATATACATGTCTTTAAAAGAACATGGCTTTTGATATTCTCACTGAACGTAATGCGTTGTTGGCCTAACATACGTCACTGCTTCAGTCAAAGCTTCATGATGTTCAAGTTATGCGTTAAACACTTTAGATTTTTTCTTATTCACTCAAGTGTTTCTAATTTATAATTTATTAGGTAATCTGTTTGTTATCATGCACCTGAGCAGGAGGTGTTTATCCAAATTAAATTAACCGTGTTTTCCACTCTTACTTTAATCTTCTAAAAACATCAAAAGCACCCACCATTAGAATTTATAAACACTCTTTTTCTTTTATATTTAATCACATTACTCACTTATTCCAACACTCCCAGGTGACTCTTCTTCTCTCCCATTTCCCTCGGTAATTTTCTCTTCAGGCTCCGATAACTCTGATTTCAGCTCTGCAGAATTCTCCTGTGTAGCCAGTCCTCCTGCATTAGTGGACCAGGGCTGTAAACTGGATGGAGATTCTTCACAGGCCTCTTGCTTGAAAATATCCTCAGTTTCATGCTTTTGAAGTTCAACACCAATGAAGAAATCATTCAAAGCATCAGCTTTAATGGCAGCAGTCACCTCCTTGCACTCCTCCTCCTCTTTAAAAACTGAATTTCTTTTTTCGTGATCCTCCAGCTTCACACGCACACCCTCTGGTGTGAACCGCTCACAGTCCTCTTCTTTAATGTCCACCGTTCTTTCATCCACACCATCTTCTTTGGCAGAGGCCATACTCTGTGGGAAACTCTTCTCTCTCTTTAAGTGTCTGCCCTTCTCTTCTCAGATTCACTTCTCACATGGACAGCCCTGAGCTGGAGGCCATTAGACACCTCAGTGTACAGCCATGTGAAATAGGAAAGCCCTGTGAAAATTAAAGTGTAGAATTAACTCCATAAAGTCAGTAAAAATAATGAGCACACTTCAGGGTCAAAGTGCCCTCCATGAGTTTTGGTTCAAACATACATTTCTCTTGATTTCCTACTCTGCCTCACAGTTTAAAATTACAAATCAAACAATTCAGATGTGATCAAAGTGCATTGCAGACCTTCATTAAAGGGGATTGGCATACATTTCAGTCCCAGCATGTAGATATGACAACACTTTATCTACACGGCACCATCATGTTTGGACACAGCAATGGCAGGTCTATTAAAGCCGTCATATTTAGGGCTTTGTTGGCTACAGAGTGACATGAATGTCAAACAGGAGGACGGGGTCTTCACATCATTGACACCTTCACACGTTTCAGTGCAGGAAGTGCTGTAAAGACAAAGAGACCATCAGAAGTTGTGACACAATTCATTCATTCGTTCTCAGATAAGAGTACATGGAGCTCCTCAGAAACTACTTAGTGATAATGGTGAAGAATCAGAGAGATGGCAGAGAATTTTAACATTGAAACAAAGACCGCCGCTGCATACAGTCCCTGAGGTAATGGACTACCTGAGAGACACAATCAGACACTCACAGAAATTATACAGAAAGTGATAAAGAATACTGGATGTGACTGGTTAGTGCCAGATTAGCGCCACGGGGCACTAATGGTAAAGAATACCATGCACAATATTTATGGGCAGGGGCGGTCCTAGCCTGTTTGGTGCCCTGTGCGAACACCCCCTCTGGCGCCCACCCAGCACCCCCACGCCAGGCGCCTCCCCCTCCAGCGTTCTAATAAACACTGAACAAAATCAGTGCAATAAAACAAGCTATTGGAAATATAATTTCTACCAGAGACAAAATCAAATTTTACATTTATACAGCACCAAAATATTTCATTACAGTGTAAAGAATTTTCACTCTAGTACCATCTCCAGTCATCTGTTCACCAGGTCACTAACAACAACATAAACCTTTTCTCTCAGAGCTGCAGTCAGTTTATTATTTCGGGTTAACTTTCCCCGCCTACCACTCTTCACTACGCGAGTCAATTGCTTTAGTAAGTTAGCACACAAACATATATATCCATACAAAAACACTCTTACTAACTCAAATCATTTTATCAACATGTTCAAAATCTCATTGACGATATTTTACCATTTTAAAGCTTGTAATGTGCACTCCAATTATGATGAATTTACTAACCTGTGATAAAGAATAGAGAGAGCACACGCATTGAGCTGGCGTCAGCTTCATACAGGAGGATTTATTCTTCCTGTTTGCTGTACTCTGCTCTATGCTGCTCGCGCAAGGAGCGCCCATCTAACGAGTTCTGCGATTTCGGACAACCCAGGAAAAATTAATTGTGACATAATGGGCTTGGATTGACAATATTATGAATGAAATGTGCTTTATTTGGAAGCACCCCGCCCCCCTCCCCTTTCGACAGGTTGTGTGTGAGACTTCAGTGCAGCAGCAAGCAGGCATACTGAGGGCCCTCGCGCTCACATCCTGCCTATATGGGTGTGATAGAATTGAGAAAACACATCGGTGCAAATTATGAGTCTATATCATAATGTCTGGTGCTTTTGTGTTTGTTTGTTTGTTTGTTTTTATTTTGTTTTATTTCGCCAGCTGGTTATTAGATGCCATGCCAGCCAGCCAGAGAATCCCAGCCGCCCCACCCCTCTCCTCCCTATGCGGCAAGAAGTAAGCAGCAGGCACACCTCGCCAATGGAGGGCGCCCTTACTCCCTGCAAATGGGTAATAGAAAACCGATCAGTGCCCATGAAATTCCAAAAATGCGCTGACATGATGTCGGGGCAGCATGGGCACGGGCAAAAAAAAAATATATATATACTGTATATATATAATTTTTTTTTTTTTTTGCAGATGCCCAAGATGCCACACTGGGCAACGGCCCATGTTGCCCATATCAAAAACTGCCACTGTTTATGGGTATAGCTCATATCAGCCGGTGTTTGGCTGAAATCCAAATCTTCCTTGTGTTCTCGTGGACAGACCACCCGCCATAGAAGGCACCACTAGGAGTGTGTCAGAGGAGCACATATTCCAGCGCTGCACACTCCAAGAAGAGCATTTACTGAAGCCGAGTGTTCAGACCGAATACGGAGAGCACTCCAGAGACAGGTTAATTCTGAAAATGATAAATCTGAGATAAAGTGGACAACAAAAGAGTGGACTGTGCAGAATGGAAGGGACCTGCAGAGGTCACTGGACAGGATGGAGTTGTCAAATGTGTCAGACGTGGAGGTGCTCTTGTAAGAGCCTACCATTCTAAACTCCGTAAAGTCAACGGTAAAGTTGACAATCGACATACCACCAGCAGTGAGAGAGATGAAGAGAGAGATTTATCTAACACTACATCACATAATGAAGACACTGGAGATGAGAAGGAGACTCTAAACTATTCAGTCCCAGTAGAAGATGTCGATGTTGAAGTTCAGTAAACTCACAGGTTAAGACGGAGTCATTGGGTTTGTCTAAAAAAGAGGCAAACTGCGAGATATGTGGGCAGAGATGGTGGCATACAGATAAAGTATTAGATTGGTCTGGCAAAGCAGAAATTGGTATAATTTAGACTTTACTGATCCTGACAGCATTAATGACAAAGAAGGGTCTGTTGAGACATCAAGTGTGGATAATCTGCAAGTTGAACCAGAAACTAATGAACTGCAACTATGGGACTTGTGTGTGGAAATCACGGAGATATCAGCTGAGTCGGCAAAACAGGAAGAGATAAGCAGGTGGAAAAGAAAATGGAGCATCTGAGGAGGTGGAAAACCACAAGATGGATATGCCCTTTAAAAAGAGACTTCAGCAGGAATCGTAACTAAAGACCACCTAGTGGCACGAGGGTCTGAGGGACAAGATAGGAGTGGGCTCAACAGGGATTCACCAACATGGGCATCAGAATCTGCTCACCAAGGTCTCTGAGGCGGCACTGCCACTTTAAACAATGAGGACAGACAGTTGAGCTCCAGCCCATAATAGTCGAGTCCTGTTCTTCATTTAACACGGCCATCTCTAGTAAGCTAAAGTATCAAAGTGTACAGAAATACTGAAAGTAGTTGTAAAGGATAAAATACATTAAATAAAACAATACCGTTTCAAATATCACAAAAATGTACTTGAAACGCCGTGCCAGCTGTAAATTTTACTGTATCCCACTAGCAGCACTAGCTTATTTCCCAATTAACAAATTAAAGTCTCACTGCTACAGTGAAACCGCACGAGCATCTTTCCTGATAAGAAAATACAAAAATAATAATTTCAATTATTTCTAATAGGACTCAGTATGAGACAAACTACTGGCAATGAATCCTGAACGCGCCCTGTAAAGTTACGTGGTTCGCCGCCACTTTAACAAAGTTTGCCGATGACGGCTTTAGAGGAAAAAGGGAAAAACACAAAGAACACCGACTGGAAAATAAATAAGCGTAGCACCGGCTAAAAAGTGCATGATCCCTGTCATTCACAGTAAACTCGTGAAAGTGCGATTTGCGGTGTCGCCTCCTCCACGTAGCTATCAATCTCCAACACTTAAAAGCGAACCACACGGCGTCAGGCACCTAGTCAAATTTAAAGTCGCTCAGCACCTTTGCTTGATCTAATAGCCGTGATGAAGTCGGACCGCGAGGATCGCATAAGAGTAAACTAGTGATTGGCTGCTCGATAGTGATTAGGCGAGGTTTCGAAAAGCTGGTCTGAGGCTTGGTTGGAATGTCCCAGTCACCTGATTTTGAGGCACGCTAGCGTCATGACGTCATTGATATCAGCGCGGTCGAGATGGGATCTGCGTGGGCGTGGTGTTGAGGGTATTCCGTCACTGACGTAGTAGCTACTGTATCTACCGCGTGCTGCAGTTCCTCTCTGTTTGCTCGTATGAGACCCTCGTGCCCAGACTTTTTCACTTTATCAAGCAAAGGTGCGGAAGGTGAGACAAAGTCGAACGTGGGGGTCGCGTACGGGTGGGAATGCAAGCACTGAGGAAGATCGCGACATGCTGTGCGGCTTTAGATTTGAGGAGGTGCCTGAGGCCGCGTGGTTCACTTTTAAGTGTTGGGGATTGAGAGCTACGTGGAGGAGGCCGCACAGCAAATCGCACCTTCACGAGTTTATTGTGGATTACGGGTGTCGCGCACTTTTTAGCTGGTGCTACGTTAATATATTTTCCGGTGACTGTCCCGTGAAATGTAATGCTACATCTGAATTTGTGGAGGCGCGTTAAATTGGGATTACTGATGGGCTGCGCGATACTGAGTTGTCGCTGATTGTTTCATATGCGACCGTCACGTGATTTCGTGGCACGCTACAGTGTATTCGTAAAATATCTCTGCGACGATAGTCTACTAGTGCCACTATCTTACACCACAGCGTTCTGTCGAGTGCATTATTAAGACTGCAGTGTATTTTTACTACCGTCATTTATGATTAGCGGTTCTGAAAAATAATACTAATAAAAGTTTGGATATGAGATATTTATTGTTACTAAACAATGTCTGAAGAAAATTTAAATGAACATAACAATACAAATTTGTGTCCGCCTAATTTTAATCGATTGACGTGGACTTAAGTGTGGGCTCTACTTGATCGAGTCAGTCAGATTATGACTGTCGCTGTTTACTCGAATGTCCAAATGAAATCGTCGCCTACATTTAACAGGTCACCTTAAAGACAGGCTATAAACGTATTGCAATTTTAAACATTGAAGAAACTGTCAGAGTTAAATCTTTACTTCTATAATACACAACTCTAAAATGCGTTTTATTACTTTCATTACTATTTATCCACGTTTATTTATTTTAGCAGATCAGCCTCTGTTCTTTGTTTGATGATGTCTGTGAGATATTCTGCGCTCTTCATGTCTGTCCTCAACATACCAGCAGCTCTAGTGAGTTTCTTGCCTGTGGATCTCATAATCAAATTTGTTTTTAGCTGTATTATGATTACAGAATATTACAAATCACATACTTGACACTCTCACGTTCATGTATCAGGGAATAGACAACGTTAAGAAAGCTGGCAATAAAACAGTGACTTTAAAGAATCCATTGGCTGTCTCTACATGTTATCAGTGTTAAATGTAAGACACACTCATAGTGCTAATAATCACATTTCAATTATTATTTTTATAATGAAGTTTACTATGTTAAACGATCTGTGAAGAGCAAATATTGTGCTTAAAAAGAGTAATAATTTTGCAGTTTTTGTGACTGTGCACCTGTTAATCAGGGTATTCAATTATTTGACTTAACTGGACCTTTATTACTTTTGGGATTTTAAATTCCTAATATCATCAAATATATGTTTATTATAATACATATTACTTATGCACAAGTTACATTTAGAGATTGAAACTTGACAGATGTTTGTTTGTAGTTCATATCTCATTTATCCTCCATTTGACTCCATCAGGTCCTAATGGTGTGCTGAACACATCAGCCTGTCTTTAGTGTCTCTGAGACTGGAGGAGGCCAGGAGTCCAACAGTACAGCAGGCACTGATGGGCATCAGCATCACGACTGGTAACAAGATAGAGATGGCAGATAGTTCAGCTGGGCATCATCCTATATGACTACCCAAGCAAACAGCATATTAAGAGCATAGAGAGTCTGTATACTCCAGTATGGCTCTGACATAACAACCTGTACAGCTGTAAACGACTCCACTTTACTGTCATGTTAGCACACACTGCACTGAGTCTGTCAAGTCATAGCCATTAAATAATTCAATCTGAACAGCTGGGAATTTATTTTGACAATGATATTTCTGGTAAGGCATTTTATTTCTTCTTTATCTATACTAATAAACGGCAAAGCCCTCACTCACTCCACTCACTCCACTCACTCACTCACTCACTCACTCCACTCCACTCCACTCCACTCACCACTAATTCTCCAACTTCCCGTGTAGGTAGAAGGCTGAAATTTGGCAGGCTTATTCCTTACAGCTTCCTTACAAAAGTTGGGCAGGTTTCATTTCGAAATTCTACGCGTAATGGTCATAACTGGAAGCTGTTTTTCTCCATTTACTGTAATGGAGTTCAGATGGAGGGGCGGAGTTCGTATGACATCATCACGCCTCTCACGTAATCACGCATTACGTAGAAAGCCAGGAAGAGCTACAAAACGCGCTTTAGAAAACATGCATTATATAATTAAGAAGGCAGCGAAACAATTAGAAGCAAGCGAGTGACATATAAAACCATATTCAGCGGCTCACGTGAACTGACGCAGTGCGCAGACAAAAAGTAAGAGAGTGCTGAACAAAAACTGAATTACACTGCTATGCTCAAATAGATAAACCACACGCCGTGGCGCGATACTAAAGCATTCGACTGTAGCGCCCACGTCCGAGGTTCGATTGACGAGAGGGGATGCATTAAGTATGTACGCGCGCTTCTCGATTTATTTTAACCTCGCATCCCCTTAGTTTGAGACGTATGAAAAC
>JANRMT010062807.1:10228077-10246073 GCA_026402145.1 Polypterus bichir lapradei
CGAAGGTTTACCTTCCAACAAGACAATGACCCTAAGCACACAGCTAAAATAACGAAGGAGGGGCTTCACAACAACTCTGTGACTGTTCTTGAATGGCCCAGCCAGAGCCGTGACTTAAACCCAATTGAGCATCTCTGGAGAGACCTAAAAATGGCTGTCCACCAATGTTTACCATCCAGCCTGACAGAACTGGAGAGGATCTGCAAGGAGGAATGGCAGAGGATCCCCAAATCCAAGTGTGAAAAACTTGTTGCATCTTTCCCAAGAAGACTCATGGCTGTATTAGCTCAAAAGGGTGCTTCTACTAAATACTGAGCAAAGGGTCTAAATACAGTGGACCCTTGACTTACGAACACAATTGGTTCACGAGGGTTGGTTGTAACTCAAGTTGGTTGTAAGTCAAGACTATTTTTCCCATAAGAAATAATGTAAATACCCATAATGCGTTCCGAACCTCCCACAGCAACACTTACTTAAACTTTTCATAATAAAAAAGGGTTGTATAATGTGCATAATTTACCAAAAACACCAATAATTTTTCTAATGTACTAATCAAACAGTTATAAAAAGTGCCTAGACTACCAGAAACAACAATTTCATACTGCACTCACCATTTAAGTTGACATCTTTGGCTTGCAGGAACGGAGGAGGAGGAGGAGAATGAAATGGATGGTGGTTATTGTTTGGAAGGAGAGCCCTCTTCCATAAGAACATCAGGACTCTGGCTCCCTGGTGTCCTTTCTCTCCTTGGGAGAGGCTGTAGCCCACTAGGACCTGCTTCTGGCTCACTAGGTCTCAACCTTTTCAGAAATAAAAGCTGGTCTAAGGTTGTCTGTTTCTGTCTTTTCTTCAACACAGTTCTGTAGTATGACATGACATTGTCATTAAGCAAGTTAATGCAACGATTAGCTTTTTCTCTGTCTGGGTGGGTCTTCTCTACAAATGTTTGTAGCTCTGTCCATTTTTTCAGGATGTCCTTTATTTCAGAAGAGGACATTTGCTGCACTGATTGTTGATCCTCCCCCTCCTCTTCAGAAATCTCCTCAGCTGCCATTCTCTGTTGCTCAGCCAGAAGTTGCTGAAGTTCCTCTGTAGACAATTCCTCCGAGTGTTCCTCCACCAGTTCCTCAACATCACCACTGTCAACCTGCAAGCCTATGGACTCAGCTATAGTGACAATGTCATCAACCACAGGGTCAGTTGCAGGCTCAGGCTCCTCTACAAAGCCTTCAAAGTCTCTCTCCTCTATAATTTTAGGCCACACTTTCTTCCAGGCAGATCTTAGTGTCCTTAGAGAGACATTGGCCCAGGATTTCTCTATTAACCCCACACAGGAAAGGATGTTGTAATGTTTCTTCCAGAACTCTGTAAGAGTCAAACCTGTATCTGAGACCATCTGGAAGCACTTCTGGAACAGTTCCTTGGTGTATAGCTTCTTAAAGTTAGCTATAACCTGCTGGTCCATAGGCTGCAGTAGAGGAGTTGTATTAGGTGGGAGGAAATCTACTGTAAGCCATGGGAATTCTTCAGCCAAATCTTCTTCCAAGTCTCTTGGGTGAGCAGGAGCATTCTCCATGATTAGGAGAGCCATGAGTGGTAAGCCTTTGTCCTCTAGATATTTCTTAACAGTAGGACAGAAAACCTCCCTGATCCACTCAAGAAAAAGCAGTCTTGTTACCCAGGCTTTTGCATTAGATCTCCACATGACCCCTAGCCTATTCTTCATGACTGTATGTTTTCTGAACACTCTAGGGGTCTCAGAGTGATAAACCAAGAGAGGCTTTATCTTTAGGTCACCACTCGCATTGGCACATAACAATAAAGGTTAGTCTATCCTTCATAGGCTTGTGGTCAGGCATTTTCTGCTCTTCTTGGGTAATGTATGTTCTCCTGGGCATTTTCTTCCAGAAAAGCCCAGTTTCATCACAGTTAAAAACTTGATGAGAGCAAAAGCCATTTCTCTTTATCATTTCAAAGTGGCGTATGTAATTTTCGGCAGCCCTTTTATCAGCACTGGCTGCTTCACCATACCTAACTACGCTATGAATCCCAGTTCTCGCTTTAAAATTATGAAACCAACCCTTACTGGCACAAAATGTTTCACCACTATCACTTGTTGATGGCTTATCCTTTAACAGATCTGCATTTATAGCCCTAGCTTTTTTACAAATGATTGACTCAGATAGGCTATCGCCTGCCATCTGCCTTTCGTTTATCCACACTAATAATAGCTTTTCTACCTCATCTAACACTGTTGATTGCGACTTACTAATTTGAGTAACACCTTTAGCAACACTAGCTTCCTTATACAAATCTTTTCGTTGTAAAATTGTGGAGATGGTGGATTTCGACATGCTGTACATGCTAGCGAGATCAGTCACACGTACGCCACTCTCATGTTTACGCACAATTTCCTTCTTTGTTTCGATTGAGATCGCTTTTTTTACCTTTGTTGTCTTCTCTTCCTTACTTAGCTTCTTTGGGGCCATTTTGATAGTAATTATCCAAATAAATGATATAAATCACTGAACTGAGAAAAAATACGTCCACAATTACACGTATCTCGACTCCAACTGCCGCTTGCAAACGCTCTCGGCTGTTTGTTTACAATCGCGCGAGCGGATACACGTGACCTTATCCGAGTCATAACGCAAGTTGTTGGTCGTAAATCAAAATAAAAATTTTGGTCGTAACTCAATTTGTTCGCATGTCAGGCCGGTCGTATGTCAAGGGTCTACTGTACTTAGGACCATGTGATATTTCAGTTTTTCTTTTTTAATAAATCTAGTTGTTAGCGTAATTAGCATGCTTGGTGGAAAAGTGAGAACTGATGTTGTATTCCTTTAAAACCGCAAAGGTTTCTTGGCAAATAAGACATACAACCTTTGACCGGACTTCAGTGAAAAAGTATTTAGTTGTCCATTCCTTATGAAACACTCGGCACTCACGGTCGACATTTCTGTTCTTTGGCCCACTCATTGTTGCAGATGGGTTCATAGCTGTATCAGAGTAATAACAGAGTAACCCGGGCTCCGCAAAATCAAGTCAATGTATCACTGCGCCTAATGCGCAGAATGCAGTCACAATTATGATATGATTTGATTTGAGCAATTTTGTACCAATCTTCGGCGGGACAGATTAAAAAGACCAATGGGCCGGATGTGGCCCGCGGGCCGTAGTTTGCCCACCCCTGCTCTAAACTATTCAGTCCCAGTAGAAGATTCCGATGTTGAAGTTGAGTAAACTCACAGGTTAAGACGGAGTCATTGTGTTTGTCTAAAAAAGAGGCAAACTGTGAGATATGTGGACAGAGATGGTGACATACAGATAAAGTATTAGATTGGGCTGGCAAAGCAGAAATTGGTATAATTTAGAGTTTACTGATCCTGACAGCATTGATGACACAGAAGGGTCTGTTGACACATCAAGTGTGGATAATCTGCAAGTTGAACCAGAAATTAATGAACTGTAACTATGGGACTTGTGTGTGGAAATACGGAGATATCAGCTGAGTCAGCAAAACAGGAAGAGATAAGCAGGTGGGAAAGAAAATGGAGCATCTGAGGAGGTGGAAAACCACAAGATGGATGTGCCCTTTAAAAAGAGACTTCAGCAGGAATCGTACCTAAAGACCACCTAGTGGCACGAGGGTCTGAAGGAGAAGATAGGAGTGGGCTCAACAGGGATTCACCAACATGGGCATCAGAATCTGCTCACCAAGGTCTCTGAGGAGGCACTGCCACTTTAAACAATGAGGACAGACAGTTGAGCTCCAGCCCATAATAGTCGAGTCGCAGCTCTGCTGAGCTCGGTAGCTTTCACATTTTGTATTTTGATGGCTTCATATGGTCCAACACAAACTCCCCGATTGGCTTGAGTCTTGTTCTTAATATAACACGGCCATCTCTAGTAAGCTAAAGTATCAAAGTGTACAGAAATAATGAAAGTAGTTGGAAAGGATAAAAGACATTAAACAATACCGTTTCAAATATCACAAAAATGTACTTGTAATGCCATGCCAGCTGTAGATTTTACTGTATCTCTTCAGCAGCACTAGCTTGTGTAATGTTTGTGTTTTTTATTTCCCATTAAATAAATCAAAGTGAAAACGCACAAGCATCTTTCCTGATAAGAAAATACAACAAAATAATTTAAATTACTTCTAATAGGTCTCAGTATGAGACAAACTGCTGGCAATGAAACCTGAATGCGCTCTGTAACGCTACCTCTTTCGACACCACTTTAACAAAGTTGACCGATGACAGCTTTAGAGGAAAAAGGAAAAAACGTAAAGAACACGCAGAGCGTGAGAAAAATCAGAAATGAACGACGGGGGCGTGCAGGAGCAACGGGTGAACAAGCGCGTGCCCGACGGACAGCACAGTTCGGAGCATGTGCGAAATTAAAAGGAGAAGCAGTGCGGAAAAGTGCACGAGCGCGAAGAGATCAATCCCAATTTATAACGCTTCCAAGTTAGATGTAGCATTACATTTCACGGGACACCGACCGGAAAATAAAGTAATGTAGCACTGGCTAAAAAGTGTGTGACACCTGTCATCCACAGTAAACTCGTGAAGGTGCGATTTGCCGTGCCTCCTCCTTCACTTAGCTCTCAATCCCAAACACTTAAAAGCGAACCACGCAGCGTCAGGCACCTCCTCAAATTTAAAGTGTCTCAGCATGTCGCGATCTTCCTCACTGCTGGCATTCCCACCCGTACGCGATCGCCACTTTCGACTTTGTCTCACCTACCGCACCTTTGCTTGCTGTGAAGAAGTTGCAGCGCGAGTGTCTCATAAGGGCACTCTAGTAATGGGCTGCTCGATACTGACTAGTCGAGTTCTCGAAGCGCTGCTCGGAGACTTGTTTGAAATGTGCCTGTCACGTGATTTTGAGGCACGCTGGCGTCATGACGTCATTGATATCCGCGCCATAGACATATATAGATAGACGCCGCATTCACTGTGTTGCCCAGTCGACGTGATACGTCAGCGCATCCGCCACATTGCGAGTGGCAAAAGTGCCATTTAAACTAATACAGGTAGACATGGAAACCGGGTGTTCTGATGAAAAAACAATAACGTTTAAAACACTATTGTTTACATACAACAGATTTTGGTGAATCGTTTAAATGCAATTATTTATATCCATTTATACACTATAAATGGCTATTATTAAATAATAATAATTATAATTATTCTTATTAAATAATTCCTTCCATATAAGTAACATTTCTCGGGCTGACTTCTTCCATCTCCGAAACATTTCTAGACTTTGTCCTGTTCTTACCCAACACAGTACTGAAGTACCGGTTAATGCCCAAGTCACCTAACATATAGATTACTGTAATGCTATTGTAGCTGGCATCCCACAAAACGTATGCATCGCTTACAACTTCAAAATTCTGATGCCAGGATAATAACCTGCTGTTCTAAATCCACTGAACATATCACACCTACTGTCTCTCAACTTCACTGTTAACTACACAACACAATACACAATACCGCCCTTAACATTCAAAGCTCTCAACAACCTCACCGATCTCCTACAGACTGACACTCCTCTCGCTCACTCAGATCCTGTAATTTGAGAGTATTCAGTCTGTCAATATGGTGCAGCCTTAGTTTGTGGAAGACAGACACAACTAAAGACATGAGCATAAAATGATGGTTGTCAATTTCAAACTGTGTTTCCTCAATGTGCTCCTTGAAAAAAACATCATCAAGTTTGAGAAATGTTAGCAGCTAACAACAATCTACACAGTTAGTGACTAAATACGTTTAGCCAAAACGTTGTTTGGAGGCTCACTTGAGCACATAAACGAATAGCTTTGCTAGCTTAGCCTGGCATAGATAAAGTAAAGATTATAAATACGGGATTTTCAAATGGCCAAATATAACCAAAACAATCGTTCAGCCTTACCTATGAAATGTAATCCCACGGGACTGTTTGTAGCGTACAGCGGTTTGTAAAATCCCAAGTAGCACATGCGTGAGGCATCTTTATCCATTACTTCACTCCACCGCAGTGCCACCCGCAAAACAGCGGTGACGTTGACGTACAATTCTGCTGGTCATGACGCGTCTAGTTATTCTATGTCTGTGGGTATTTTTGCAGACCGGAGACATTATGGGCGGATCTGAAGGTGGGATAACTGTAAATGCAAGTGGATAGTATTGGCTAATTCAGAATTTCGACAAATGAGATTATTGTTACTCTATGACAATCAAAAACTCACCTGTCCAATTATCAACTTTTGAAGTTGTCTATCAAGTGTAACTTTAACCAAACGTTTCGCAGTTCGTGATTCCTACCTCTTTGAGGTTCTGCTTTAGAGTTTCCCCTTAAATAACCTGTCGTTGTACCAAGCGACAAAACTCCATTAAACGAAAGGTGATGAAAAAGAAGCTGTGGCGATGAAACTCCATTAGACAAAAGAAGAAGCGACGAAACTAATTGCTTGTATTTTTGACAATGGAAGTAAGTGTGCTTCGAAATGAAAATGTTTGAAAGTTGCAGTTTTTTTGTATTTTTAATAACTTTGTTTTGCATTGTTATGTTTGTACCGTGAACCTTTACATTTGTATTATTAATCATTTTCGCTGTAGTAATTGATTTATATTCAGTGCTTGAAGTGGACCGGCACTCAGCGGTACTGGCAACTCTTCAGACTCCACAAGGCAAGTTTCACGAGAACTCCTCGACTGTGCATGGAAGACAAAAAACAAACTTTTACAAGCATCTAGGAAACACTTGATCATTTATACTGTCGTGAAGTAGACTTTTGAGAAAGTTCAGACTGACTACAGTGGTGCACGATATTACCTTTTTTTCTTTTCAGTTTAGTTCCTTATGTTGGAGTAATGTGTCTAAATTGTAATACCAATAATCTGCGATGTTTTTGTACCATCAATCTTAGTAGAATTTCATGGTAGTTTTGTGCAGATGATGCCTGCTGTTTCTAAACTGTTAAAGACTTTCCTGCAATGGGCAGTGCGCCACTAACTTGTATGTGACTCAGACTGACAGTCGCGATGTGCACAGAGCCTTTACATTTATATTTTTTTCCTTTAACCAGCTTGCTACAAGAATATCTTCTGGAAATTGGATGTTAATGAAAAAATCAGGTAAATTCCAAACACCCATTTGTTAAACTTGAAATTCACTTGTAGTGTTCGACTTTCACGTGTCTTTTTTTTTCTTTCCTTCAACATCACTGCTGGTTCAGTAGACCGTGGAGTAGACATGTTGATGGTGTTTGAATATGAACTGTAAGCTTTATGTAACTTTACATTTGTATTTAGATTGTGTAGGAGTTCAATACTTTATCTCTTATTCTCTCTCAGTCTGCTCTTTATCTGACTATGGAGGAACCCTTTGATTTTACTGCTCTCAGTTTTTTAAAGATGCTGATAATTTTTTTCCCCCCATGTGTGGCATACGTTTAATTGTGGCATTCATTTAACGTGCCTTCCACTATTAATGACACCCCTTATAAAAATGTTAATTATAAAAATATTTCTCGATGAGGGCTTTGTTTTTCTTTGAATTAAAATTGTTTCAATTAAAAGTCTGATGTTTCTAATTTTTTCAGTCCAAGGTGACATTTCTTCAGCAAACAGAGGATTTTTTTCTAACCCTTCTTATTCATTTTTACAAGGGGTGCCAATAATAATGGAGAGCACTGTATTTATCGTTTTTATCATAGGATGACATGCCTGTGACTTGCATATTACTTTAGGTAGTGTCCAGATTGGGATAGTCATAATACTCTGAAATAATTGACATATTCTAAAAAAACTATTGAGATAACCATGAACGAGAGTTTTTGTAGTGAAGCACAGAGTAATTCTCACAGTTTGAACTTCATTCCAAAATGTCCACTTTTATGAGAAAACAGGAATGTTCAGACCAAAACCAGACAGCTTGCACAAGACAAACACTCCATGTGACAATTTGATGTTTTATTTGTGTGTCCACCGTGTAGGAGAGCAGCCTGGCTGTGTGGCTGAAGTGGGGCGGCTGACTCGAGAACAAGGGGCTCAGGTTTATGAGGCTGCAGAGATCAGCAGGGCCTCCAGGAGAACTCAACATGAAGAACTGTTGGAGTTCATCATAAAGGGCCATGGAGCAGATGATCACTTGTTGTTAACTTAGTTCAGATAACAAGTAAAACTTTGTTATTGTAATCTATCTAGTAGCAGAGAGCTATGATGACTTTAGAGCACCAAACTCTTGGATTTGCTTGTCCAACAGGCTGTTGTATCTAAAAAGGTGTCATCCAAATGGTTCAAAAATGATGAAGATCCTAAAGGTCACCGGGTAATGACCTCTATACAGTAGAAGATGAGGAGCTGACAGATGGCCTCTACAACTACCTGATGAAGTGATGGAGGTACTTTTGTAAAGATTAACAGAGTTCACATCTGTGTGGATGTGCTGATGCCAGAGGCTCATTTGGCTTCAGTGAATCTCTGATGAGTACAGAAAGTGTCTCCATGAGTAAGAAGCAGAAGGTCTGATCATTGATGGACCAGCAGACAGTGAGTGGGACGTCATGTGGTGTTGGGGAGCAGACGGTCCTTTCTTTTTATTTTCAGCACCATTCCTCTGTAAATCAGAATACCATTTTAGTTGTAGTGAATTTAGAAAAGAATATAAACTAAATACATATAAATGTAAATATATGTTTAAAGTGAAATTTAAAATATGCATTAATACACTTTTAGTATTGGGGAAAGTTTTGTTCCATTCCTCTGAAATGAGCGAAGAGTTTGACACACTTGAGCTCCATCTGTTGGAGTTCAAGGACAGATAGCATCACTGAAGCATCTCAACTTGGGGTTCCATTTCAGCGCCTCCACTAATAAACGTGTCACTGGATTTATTTGTCTTTGGCCTTTTTTGATTTCTGAGTGTTAAACTGACTGTTCATAATAGAGTTGTGTATATTCGATTTAACTATTGCTGTAAATAATAAAGGACACTTTGATTAAGTTCTGTATATTTGAAATTCTCTGTGTATCTGTTTTAGCCAATTCATGCCATCTGCATTTTTTCTTTAATTTTTATAACTGCATTGTACAGTTTTATTACTTTTTTTGAACATTACAAGCAAACATGTCTATCCCCGTCCCATATTATTTATATACAATATACAGAAGTGGCCGTGATTCAGTATATTCCCTGATCAGTCAGTTTGCACAAAGAAGATTATTTTTTCTTTCAGTTCAACTGACCCATCATTATTGTTAACTGTAAATATTTCTTGAAATGGTTGTACAATTATACTGAATAATTTTTAATAACATTTTGTTTTTGGTAGTGACAATAATGAGTGTTTTAATTTGTGCTGACCAATCACCTCGTGTATTAACACAACTAGAACTGATAGATTTGAGCAGAGCCTCCTCGTGTATCAACACCGTCTACAAATGGCACCTTACTGGACTCGCCGGTAATCCTACAGCTTGGAAACTGAGCATCCTGATCAAGACTGCTGTTCACTTACAAACAGAGTCTACAACAATAAGGGTCTTAATTATCTTTATCTAGGAGTCACATTTTCAATAAAACTTGCATTGTCTTTAACTGAACATGCAGCTTGTATATATAGGAACAAAATTAAAGGAAAAGGATTGAATACTCCTGATAAATGGAGAGTCAAAACCTGTGAAGCTCAGTATTCTAAAACCACAACTCACAGCTACAACCTCGTTATACAAAGGTCTTGACATTAAGTGTGTGTCTGTGTTTATGTGTATATACGAGTGTGTGTATATATATATATATATATATATATATATATATATATAAAAATCAACAGGACATACATTTAACTGGGACAATGTACAAGTAAGATTTAAAGCCAGTACTAAAAGTGCCAGAGAGATGGCCGAATCCTGGTTATAAAATGAGAACGCCATCAACAGACACTTGGACATAAATCCAGCATATGCAAACTTAACAAGAACATATTCATAATAAACAAGACTTTACACCCAATACCCCCCCTCCCCACACTGACTTAACCAAATCCCCCTCACCACGTAATTGATTACTATATATTGCCTATGATTCTTGTAAGTCTAAGCATTATCCTCTGATGAAGACCCCTGGCAGGGGTTGAAAGCTCAGGAATAAAAACTACTTAATGATACGCGATTCATTTTCTCCCTTTGTGGATCTCCAGCTGCAAATATGCAAACCGTATCACAGACCTTCTCTTCCACATATATATGATAAAGAAGAAAAAAAATGCCTTACCAGAAATATAATTGTCAAAATAAATTCCCAGCTGTTCAGATTGAATTATTTAATGGCTATGACTTGACAGACTCAGTGTAGTTTGTGCTAACATGACAGTAAAGTGGAGTCATTTACAGCTGTACAGGTTGTTATGTCAGAGCCATACTGGAGTATACAGACTCTCTATGCTCTTGATATGCTGTTTCCTTATGTAGTCATATAGGATGATGCCCAGCTGAACTATCTGTCATCTCTATCTTGTTACCAGTCGTGATGCTGATGCCCATCAGTGCCTGCTGTACTGTTGGACTCCTGGCCTCCTCCAGTCTCAGAGACACTAAAGACAGGCTGATGTGTTCAGCACACCATTAGGACCTGATGGAGTCAAATGGAGGATAAATGAGATATTAACTACAAACAAACATCTGTCATGTTTCAATCTCTAAATGTAACTTGTGCATAAGTAATATGTGTTATAATAAACATATATTTGATATTAGGAATTTAAAATCCCAAAAGTAATAAAGATCCAGTTAAGTCAAATAATTGAATACCCTGATTAACAGGTGCACAGTCATAAAAACTGCAAAATTACTACTCTTTTTAAGCACAATATTTGCTCTTCACAGATCGTTTAACATAGTAAACTTCATTATAAAAATAATAATTGAAATGTGACTATTAGCACTATGAGTGTGTCTTACATTTAACACTGATAACATGTAGAGACAGCCAATTGATTCTTTAAAGTCACTGTTTTATTGCCAGCTTTCTTAACGTTGTCCATTCCCTGATACCTGAACGTGAGAGGGTCAAGTATGTGATTTGTAATATTCTGTAACCATAATACAGCTAAAAACAAACTTGATTATGAGATCCACAGGCAAGAAACTCACTAGAGCTGCTGGTGTGTTGAGAACAGACATGAAGAGCGCAGAATATCTGACAGACATCAGCAAACAAAGAACTGAGGCTGATCTGCTAAAATAAATAAACGTGGATAAATAGTAATGAAAGTAATAAAACGCATTTTAGAGTTGTGTATTATAGAAGTAAAGATTTAACTCGGACAGTTTCTTCAATGTTTAAAATTGTAATACGTTTATAGCCCGTCTTTAAGGTGACCTGTTAAATGTAGGCGACTATTTCATTTGGACATTCAAGTAAACAGCGACAATCAAACATTTGTTTTAATCTGACTGACTCAATCAAGTAGAGCCCACACTTAAGTCCACGTCAATCCATTAAAATTAGGCGGACACAAATTTGTATTGTTATGTTCATTTAAATTTTCTTCAGACGTTGTTTAGTAACGATAAATATCTCATATCCAAACTTTTATTATTATTTTTCAGAACCGCTTATCATAAATGACGGTGGTAAAAATACACTGCACTCTTAATAATGGACTCGACAGAACGCTGTGGTGTAAGATAGTGGCACTAGTAGACTATCGTCGCAGAGATATTTTACGAATACACACTGTAGCGTGCCACGAAATCACGTGACGGGCGCATTTGAAACAAGCAGCGACAACTCAGTATCGAGCAGCCCATAAGTAATCCCAATTTAACGCGCCTCCGCAAATTCAGATGTAGCATTACATTTCACGGGACAGTCACCGGAAAATATATTAACGTTGCACCAGCTAAAAAGTGCGCGACACCCGTAATCCACAATAAACTCGTGAAGGTGCGATTTGCTGTGCGGCCTCCTCCACGTAGCTCTCAATCCCCAACCACGCGGCCTCAGGCACCTCCTCAAATCTAAAGCCGCTCAGCATGTCGTGATCTTCCTCAGTGCTTGCATTCCCACCCGTACGCGACCCCCACGTTCGACTTTGTCTTACCTTCCGCACCTTTGCTTGATAAAGTGAAAAAGTCTGGGCACGAGGGTCTCATACGAGCAAACAGAGAGGAACTGCAGCACGCGGTAGATACAGTTAGTGATGGGCCGCTCGATACTCAGGTTTCGACACTGTGACGAGCTTTCGAAGCACCGCTTCGAGGCTTCCTTCAAATGCGCCCGTCACGTGATTTTGAGGCACGCTAGCGTAATGACGTCATTGATATTTTCGCAGTTAGCAGTCGATTTGGTTAGCCACTTGTCTGCTCAAGTGCTTTGGCTCAAAGCGTAAAAGCGGTCGTTTGTGCTATATTGATAAAATACACTAACCCGAATTGAAATCCTAGTTGGGCCTCGCATATGTTGAAATAAGGATTTTGTATAAAACAGTTAAGTAATACTTGTCTGAAAGTTAACAAATGTTTTGGAGACATTATGACATTATTTACATGGAACACCTTTTTCCTCGGTGTGGAATCGTGTCCACCAAGAATCTGTAACAAATTGATGAGCATATTTTGCGTAAGGTAGCACGTATCATAACAATCCAGAATCTATTCTACCCCATGTCGATCATATCAGAGAGGCTAAGAAATGCTTCACTAAAGCCGACGTGGTCATTACACCAGTATATGCGCAAGACATTCCTCATTAAACGTTTTTACTATTCAGTGATTCCCAGATCTGTTGCTGATTTTTATTATTGATTTCCAAAAAGCAATGTGTGTAAAACCGTGTTCTGCATAACTAATCACAACTGTCTTTAAAACAGAATCAGCGCCATCAACAGTGTCTTCGCAATTTTAGGAAAGCCTTTGGATTTCTACATTAATGAGACAAAAATTTGTAAAGAAACTTTGCGAATTCATCCAGAGGTGAACGTAAAGATCACTCAAGTACTGACAAGAAGGAGCAGCTGGATAAGCACATCTGGAGCCAAACTTTCAAAAAAGCATCTGACTTTGTCAGCAACATCCTTTCATTTTGAATGCATCTTATCAAAGGCTGCGCGGTGGGGGGGCGGGGGGCTGGGATAAATAAGTAATCTTCCGAACTGCAGCACAACAGAGTAAATAACTGACGTAAGTAGAATTACTGAAAGACTAAGTTTTTGTTGTTTCTGTATTCTTAAACCATCTTCCAGTTACACAATCCCCCGCAGTCACTGTCACATTCAATGTTCCCTGCTACTTAACCTGTCTTGTTACCCAAAGCATCAACACTCAGTTTTATTCAAGGCTTTACCGCCCTTCCTTTCATAGACATAAAATAAAACACATTTCCTCTACATGTCCAATAATAATAGTAAACTTGCAGGAACGAGAAAAAGCACAAGATGGGAATATTCATGACAAGAGCCTGGGCATCAGGATGAGAATGTGCCTTGTCACCCATTACGTGAGCTCGTCTGCCATCCCTCGGTTACACTGGCACACGTTACACTCGGGGACAAATGCAATGGAGAATACCGACAATGTACACCTTCAGAAGTGGAATAAATCGACTGTATAAGAAGAACATTTCAGATAAACGATTAATTTTGTTAATCATAAACAATGCAACATAATTATTATATGTGTTGTTACTTTTTATTTATACTCACCAAACGTTACATATCTACATGGGAAATGAACATAGGTAATATGTTTATTATCATTCTCACTAAAATACACTGTCAAAATATATTAATGTGCAAACTGAGACAGATTGGCATTTAGGAAATATAAAAAAGCGTGTGCGCTGTCATTTAGGACAGAATGCATTGTTAACGTGACGCACTCTCTGCTGACGCGATGTCACGGAAAAAAAAGAAACAGCGCAGTCCATGCAAACTCAAATCCTCCTTGATGTTTGACCTTATGATTAATTGTCAATATCAAATCAATAAAGTCATTTTAAGAAGATGACAAGTCTACTATAGTCAGTTCAATTAACGCTCATTTTAAAAAGTTTGCTTATCCTCTTTAATAAAAGCCCTGTGTGCGTCCAGGTGTCCGTGTGTGTCTTCTGGTGAAGTGCGCATGTGCGGGGCCGTGACGCACAACGCACCGTGCACCGCCCATGCGCTCGGCACCTTGGTCACACACACACTCGAAGCTGGGAACACAGTGAATGGCCTATCCGCGGCAGCGCATAATAAGCAAAAAAAGCACACACACTGAAAGCTGGGCACACAGTGAATGGCCTTGCCGCGTCTGCGCATGATAAGCAAATAAAAGACATAATTGCTGGGAGAGTGCTGATTTGGTAGTCGCGGCCACGCACATAAAATCCGTTGCCAATAATCAGCTACACGCCAGCCAAGATTAAAATACTTTCTGGGGAACTGCACAGTACTTGCTAGGGAGACGACACAGTGACGATTATCAACTGCACGCCACACATTACATCAGTTGCTGGGGACACTGCTGATTGCCCACTGTTGTGACAGAAAATTAAAGTCATATTACAGATATTAAAGCCAGTATTACTGTCAGAGAAAATTACAGGCATTTTACGGAAATACAAGCCAGTATTACTGTGAGAGAAAATATTATGGACATATCTACTAGCAACATGCCACCCAAAAAAAAGGGACATGTCAAGTAGGACAAAAGACACAGACAATCAAATCCTATATAAGCAACATCTCCTGGAAGAACGGTCAGCTCAACAAGTAAACATCAACAAAAGAAAGGCTGAAAGACAAAGAAAAATACGAGCAAATAGATTGATTGAAGAAAAAGAAAATGACTGTCAGAAAAACGCTAAAAGAGAAAAACTCAGAAGAGCAAACCTTAGAAAAGGTTGCCATTTACTTGCCAGAACCAGTATTCAGCCATGGCCAGTTATATGTTGCATTATCAAGAGTTAGAGGTTATCCAGATGTTGTTGTCAAGGTTGTAGATGGTCCTGAACAAGGCAAACTCTTTCCAAACTCAGACAGAATATTTACAAGAAATGATGTCTATAATGAAATTTTATAGAAAAATTTCATGAGGTAAAAAAATAGAAAATTTATCCTAAATATCTTCTTCAGATATTGTGTATTACAGATTGTTACAAAGGTTTAAAAGGACTTGGATAGCATACAGGCTTGGGCAGATTTGTGGCAGATGAAATTTAATGTCAGTAAATGTAAAGTATTACACATAGGAAGTAAAAATATTGGGTTTGAATACACAATGGGCGGTCGGAAAATCGAGAGCACACCTTATGAGAAGGATTTAGGAGTCATAGTGGACTCTAAGCTATCAACTTCCCAACAGTGTTCAGAAGCCATTAAGAAGGCTAACAGAATGTTAGGTTATATAGCACGATGTGTGGAGTACAAGTCCAAGGAGGTTATACTCAACCTTTATAACACACTGGTGAGGCCTCATCTTGAGTACTGTGTGCAGTTTTGGTCTCCAGGCTACAAAAAGGACATAGCAGCACTAGAGAAGGTCCAGAGAAGAGCGACTAGGCTGATTCCAGGACTACAGGGGTTGAATTATGAGGAAAGATTAAAAGAGCTGAGCCTTTACAGTTTAAGCAAAAGAAGATTAAGAGGTGACATGATTGAAGTGTTTAAAATTATGAAGGGAATTAGTACGGTGGATCGAGACTTGTATTTTAAAATGAGTTCATCAAGAACACGGGGACACAGTTGGAAACTTGTTAAGGGTAAATTTCGCACAAACATTAGGAAGTTTTTCTTTACACAAAGAACGATAGACACTTGGAATAAGCTACCAAGTAGTGTGGTAGACAGTAAGACGTTAGGGACTTTCAAAACTCGACTTGATGTTTTCTTGGAGGAAACAAGTGGATAGGACTGGCGAGCTTTGTTGGGCTGAATGGCCTGTTCTCGTCTAGAATGTTCTAATGTTTACACTAAGGCAATATTAATTATACTTACTGTATTGTCATACGTTTCTATTTTATTTTTATTATTATTTTACTTTAGGCTTCTTGCAAAAATATTTTTGACAAAAAAAAATTAAGACAAGGAACAGAATGAGGTCAAGGTCCTTGCCATTTAATATAGACTGTTCCTAATAATGTTTATGCACTACTGTTCTAGCGCCCGTTATTGTAACGGGCTTAATGTCTAGTACAGAATATAAAACAGAATCTCAATGAAGCGGGACTTGTGAGTATAGTAACGAATAATATGTGACACTGAGAAATAATAATTCATAATAACGGGAAAAAGTAAAAAATACGACTTCCGAAAACGGACACTGTAAGTGTAGCCATTTCAATAAATAATTTAGAAGACTTGTTTGTGCATTTCAATATCGATTTAAGAACTACGTAGGCCACCTGTTGTACTATAAACGGTAGCTCAAGCAGCACTTAACAGTAAATAGTCTAACAGGACAATGACTGACTGAAACGAAGATACTGAGCCGCAACAATAAAGGTTCACACTGTCGTTCTGCATGTTTAGAAGGCGCTGGTTGGCTGAAACTGTTTATAGCGAATTGTCCCAAGTTGGAAGTGCCGTATAGCGATCAGACACGAAAAGACACATTGAGGCATGGTGGACAGTAGCTTGTTTTTCTACAATACAAATTCAGTACGACACCAGGGTCTCCAAACACACAAATATGAAGCTTATTACGTTTTACAGTGAAGCTCTTTACAACGAACCGCTTGTGTTTTTATTGAGAGACACTGACAACACCACTGAGCCACCTAATCGGGATAATTAACGAGCTCTGCACAACTGAACTACTACTACTACTACTGTTCTTACCGCGGCGGATGAAATATGTTGTTTGACATACGCACGTTAAAATGGTTTAATTGATATGAAAGTATCATTATTGTATTCTCCTAATGAAGATGAAAAAATATTTATAGATGTATACTACTATATGACGAATGGTTTTGAACAAAATTAAGTGTTCCAAAAAACGGTTGCACGATTTACCTAATCTTTTCATATATATAAAGTTGATATATGACAACATATCTTTGACACTATGTATCAGACAAAGGAAATCACAGCAATCCACAAGAATCCCGAATTGTAGCTTAACCATATCAACTGAAATGTGTAATGTCAATACGAATTACAAAATATAACTAGAGAGTTAAGTGTCAGATAGACTCTCAAAATATAGAGGTCAATGCCTTTCAGTGTGCTGAGGCTTCACAAAGATTCAGTAACCATTGAGCATGTCTGTTCGATCCCTGTCATGATCCAATCTCGGTACTACGCATGTCTGTGGCCTTGGAGCCCCGTTCGAAGCCCGTCATGACGCAATCTCAGTACTACACATGTCTGCACAAAACGTCGACTCACTATTTATTTATCGAGCTCCCGTTTGAAGTACATATGGCATCGACAGAGTTAAAAAACTCAACAGAATGAAATTGAAATGAATGTTTGTAGGTGATCAATACATGTTAAATGATTGTGCTTGATAATACTTTGTGGCAAAAAATAAAATTATAAATTATACATCATACAAACGCCGACTTGTTGAATGAATAATGCTGCAAAGAAGAGCTTTAGCAATACGGGTAACGACACATCTCTCACTATAATACTCTCATAAATATCCATTCTTCGCCTCATGCAACGTTTTCATTCAACACTGAATGTATTTCATATAGTATTCATCGATATATAATTGTTTTCGTCTTCAGTACATACATACATGTATACATTAAAAAACATACATTATATACCACCCTCCCGAAAATAGTAGTGGTGCAGCGGTAGCGTTACCCCTTCATAGTAACCAATACGTGGGTTCGGGTCCCACGTCCACCCACTGTGAATTATGAACCAACAGAGTCCGATTTTTTTTTTTTTTTTTCATTAAACAGCAAATTCCAGCGTGGACCGGGAGCGAGCAAGGCGAGAACACTAGTAAAGATATATCAAATGGAAATGTGCATCTTGTTTTATGTCTATAACAAAAAAA
>JANRMT010062807.1:10246173-10266601 GCA_026402145.1 Polypterus bichir lapradei
CAATAGTTTTTTTAGAATACGTCAATTATTTCAGAGTATTATGACTATCCCAATCTGGACACTACCTAATACCCATAGACATAGAATAACTTGACGCGTCATGACCAGTAGAATCGTATGTCAACGTCACCGCCATATTGCGAGTGGCACTGCTGTGGAGTGAAGTAATGGATAAGATACCTCACACATGTTCTGCTTGGGATTTTACAAACTGCTGTACGCTCCAAACCAGATCCCAGGGGATTACATTTCATAGGTAAGGCTGAACAATTGTTTTGGTTATATTTGGCCATTTGAAAATCCCGTATTTATAATCTTTACTTTATCTACACCAGGCTAAACTAGCAAAGCTATGCATTTATCTGCTCAAGTGAGCCTCCAAACAATGTTTTGGCTAAACGTATTTAGTCGCTAACTATGTACAGCCCCAATTCCAATGAAGTTGGGACGTTGTGTAAAATGTAAATAAAAACAGAATACAATGATTTGCAAATCCTTTTCAACCTATATTCAATTGAATACAATACAATACAGTTTATTTTTGTATAGCCCAAAATCACACAGGAAGTGCCGCAATGGGCTTTAACAGACCCTGCCTCTTGACAGCCCCCCAGCCTTGACTCTCTGAGAAGACGACGAAAAACTCCCAAAAAAAACCTTGTAGGTAAAAATGGAAGAAACCTCGGGAAAGGCAGTTCAAAGAGAGACCCCTTTCCAAGTAGGTTGGGCGTGCAGTGGGTGTCAACAGAAGGGGGTCAATACAATACAATACAATACACAGAACAGAACAAATCCTTATTACAGCATAATAATAAAAATTGTAGAGGTACAGAGCAGAATTTAACAGTAGATGATATCACATAATAAGATTTGGATATTTTTAGAGTCCTGGAGACCTCATCCGTCAAGCTGCCTCCCCATTTGGCCATTCCACGGCTGAAACGGTGCTCGGCCAGCCAATCCGATGAAAGGACCACTCTTTCCCATGATTCCTGTAATCCTCCATCAGGGATGACTTTACCATAGGCAGGCAAACAACTTGGCAGGTGGGCAGTGGCACCAAGTGCCACATTTGAGTACCGAGAACAGAAACAGAATAGCTGAGGGTTAGTAACAAATTATCACAATCATGTTAGTTATGTTTTAGTGCTAATGACTAACAACAGAGATGCAGTCTGTACAGTTAATCAGCAGCTCTATTCAGGATATGCTAAACTGAAGTAGTGAGTCTTCAGCCGAGATTTAAAGGCTGGGACCGAAGGGGCATCTCTTATAGAAGTAGGAAGACCATTCCACAATTTAGGGGCCCTGTAACTAAAAGCTCGACCTCCCACTGTTATTTTATTAATCCTTGGAATCATAAGCAGACCAGCATCTTGAGATCTTAATGTGCGCTCAGGTTTGTAAGTCATGATAAGTTCAGACAAGTAAGCCGGACCTTGGCCATTTAATGCTTTATATGTTAAAAGGAGGATTTTGAAATCTGCCCTAAACTTAACCGGGAGCCAGTGTAAGGATTTAAGAACTGGAGTTATGTGTTCGTATTTTCTTTATCTTGTAATAATTCTTGCAACCGCATTTTGGATTAACTGGAGGCTGTATAAAGAACAGTTTGAACAGCCAGTGAACAATGCATTGCAGTAGTCAATCCTACTACAGATAAATGCATGAATTAATTTCTGAGAATCCTGTTTATTTAGAAAGCGCCTTAATTTCCTAACATTTTTAAGATGGAAGAAACATGTTTTGGACAACTTTATAATATGTGCTTTAAATGACATGCTAGAATCAAAGATAACTCCAAATTGCAGGCTGATTCAGTGAAATTAATTGAGATTCCAACTGAGTTAAATGACGACAAAATATTGCTTTGATCAGCGTCATTCCCTCCAACAATTAACATCTCTGTTTTATCTGTATTTAAAGACAAGTAGTTCTCATTCATCCACTCCTTTAATTCACTAACACAACTAATTAAAGACAACATCGGAGAAACTTCACTTGATTTAAATGAAAGGTATAACTGGATGTCATCTGCATACGAGTGAAAATTAACATGATGTTTCCTAATGAGAGATCCCAGTGGAAGCATGTAAAGTGAAAACAGTAAAGGTCCCAGTACTGAGCCCTGCGGGACACCATTTTGAACTTCTGTGTATAATGATGGAGTACTGTCAGCGCATTTCTGTACATATTGGAATCGATTTGATAAATAAGAACTGAACCAAGCGAGCACGTGGCCTGTAAGACCAACATCATTTTCTAGCCTGTGCAGTAAAATAGAATGGTCAATGGTGTCAAATGCTGCACTTAAATCTAACAACATAATTACAGTGGAGTTTCCTTCATCAGAGGGTATCAGAATGTCATTTACAACCCGTGTTAGTGCAGTTTCTGTACTATGACCAGTGCGAAAACCAGACTGGAATTTCTCAAATAAATTGTAATGCGTAAGGTGTGACTGAAGCTGACTGGCGACTACTTTTTCTAGTATTTTAGAGAGAAATGGTAAATTTGAAACAGGCCTATAATTATTTAGTATGTGTGGGTCTAGGTCTGACTTTTTAAGTAAAGGTTTAATGACTGACACTTTTAGTGCATCAGGTACAGTGCCATGCAGTAATGAACTATTGATAACGGTTAAAATAGGCGCTGCAAGAACATCCATGGCACTTTTTACTAGTTTTGTTGGCACTGGATCTAGGGAACAAGTAGTGGGCTTCATTTTAGTAATTAAAGTTAAGACTTCCTGCTCAGTTACAGGATTACAATTACTAAAGTGCTGAATGCAATGTGTTGCAGGGTCTGCTAAGCTGGTATTTGGTTTGTACTGTGATGCTGAGATCTGGGATCTTATATTTTTAATTTTCTCATTGAAGAAGTTCATAAAGTCTGTACTGATAATATCTGTTGGTATTTTGCACTGTTGATCTGAATTCCCATTTGTTTATTTAGCCACTGTTCTAAACAGTACCATAAGTCTCTAGACTTATGAAGGAACGAGTATCCATCTGGTGACGCATCAGCTAGGGGAACAGTGTCATGTTTACTAAGCCAGGTTTCAGTAAGAAGACACAGATCAGAATTTGTACTTAATATAATATCATTTACCAAAACAGCTTTAGTGCCAAGAGAGCGAATGTTCAATAAACAGCATTTAAAACTGCATGGAATACACTACAAAGACAAGATATTGAATGTTCAAACTGATAACTTTATTGTTGTTTTGCAAATCTTCACTCATTTTGAATTTGATGTCTGCAACACGTTCCAAAAAAGCTGGGACATGGGCATGTTCACCACTGTGTTATATCACCTTTCCTTTTAGCAACACTCAATAAGCGTTTGGGAACTGAGGACACTAATTGTTGAAGCTGTGTAGGTTGAATTCTTTCCCATTCTTGCTTGATGTACAACTTCAGTTGCTCAACAATCCGGGGTCTCTGTTGTTGTTTTTTGCGCTTCATAATGCTCCACACATTTTCAATGGGAGACAGGTCTGGACCGCAGGCAGGCTAGTCTAGTACCCGCACTCTTCTACTACGACGCCACGCTGTTGTAACACATGCAGAATGTGGCTTTGCATTGTCCTGCTGAAATAAGCAGTGACGTCCCTGAAAAATATGTCTCTTGGATGGCAGCATATGTTGCTTCAAAACCTGTATGTACCATTCAGCATTAATATTGCCTTCACAGATGTGCACGTTGCCCATGCCATGGGCACTAACACACCCCCATACCATCACAGATGCCGGCTTTTGAAGTTTGCGCTGATAACTATCCGGATGGTCCTTTTCCTCTTTGGCCCGGAGGACTCGACATCCATGATTTCCAAAAACAATTTGAAATGTGGACTCATCAGACCACAGCACAATTTTCCACTTTGCGTCAGTCCATCTCAGATGAGCTCGGGCCCAGAGAAGCCGACGGTGTTTCTGGGTGTTGTTGATATATGGCTTTCGCTTTGCATGGTAGAGTTTTAACTTGCACTTGTAGATGTAGCAACGAACTGTGTTAACTGACAATGGTTTTCTGAAGTGTTCCTCAGCCCACGTGGTAATATCCTTTACAGAATGATGCCGGTTTTTAATGCAGGGATCGAAGGTCACAGGCATCCAGTGTTGGTATTCAGCCTTGCCGCTTACGTGCAGAGATTTCTCCAGATTCTCTTAATCTTTTGAGGATATTATGGACAGTAGATGATGAAATCCCTAGATTCCTTGTAATTGTACGTTGAGAAACGTTGTTCTTAAACTGCTGGACTATTTGCCCACACAGTTGTTCACAAAGTGGTGAACCTCACCCCATCCTTGCTTGTGAACGACTGAGCCTTTTGGGGATGCTCCTTTTATACCCAATCATGACAAACACTTGTATCCAATTAACCTGTTCACCTCTGGAATGTTCAAAACAGGTGTTTTTTGAACATTCCTCAACTTTCCCAGTCTTTTGCTGCTCCTGTCCCAGCTTTTTTGGAACGTGTTGCAGGCATCAAATTCAAAATGAGTTTAGATTTGCAAAACAACAATAAAGTCTATCAGTTTGAACATTAGATATCTTGTCTTCGTAGTGTATTCAATTGAATATAGGTTGAAAAGGATTTGCAAATCATTATATTCTGTTTTTATTTACATTTTATACAACATCCCAACTTCATTGGAATTGGGGCTGTAGATTGTTGTTAGCTGTTAACATTTCTCAAACTTGATGATGTTTTTCTCAAGGAGCACATTGAGGAAACACAGTTTGAAATTAACAACCATCATTTTACACTCATGTCTTTAGTTGTGTCTGTCTTCCACAAACTAAGGCTGCACCATATTGCCAGACTGAATACTCTCAAATTACAGGATCTGAGTGAGTGAGAGGAGTGTCAGTCTGTAGGTCTGGAGGAGATCAGTGAGGTTGTGGGGAGCTTTGAATGTTCAGAGCGGTATTGAGTATTGTATTCTGTAGTTAACAGTGAAGTTGAGAGAGAGTAGGTGTGATGTGTTCAGTGGATTTAGAACAGCAGATTATCAACCTGGCAGCAGAATTTTGAAGAAGTTGTAAGTGATGGATACGTTTTTATGGGATGCCAGATAGAATAGCATTATAGTAATCTATACGTCAGGTGACTTGGACATGAACCAATACTTCAGTACTGTGTAGGGTAAGAACAGGACAAAGTATAGAAATGTTTTGGAGATGGAAGAAGGCAGTCCGAGAAATGTTACTTATATGGGAGGAATTATTTAATAATAATAATTATTATTATTTAATAATTGCCATTATTAGTGTATAAATTGATATAAATAATTGCATTTAAACTATTCGCCAAAATCTATTGTATGTAAACAATACTGTTTTAAACGTTATTGTTTTTTCATCAGAACACCCGGTTTCCATGTCTACCTGTATTAGTTTAAATGGCACTTTTGCCACTCGCAATGTGGCGGACGCGCTGACGTATCATGTCGACTGGGCAACACAGTGAATGCGGCGTCTATCTATATATGTCTATGGCGCGGATATCAATGACGTCCTGACGCTAGCGTGCCTCAAAATCACGTGAGAGAGGCGCATTTCAAACAAGTCTCCGAGCAGCGCTTTGAGAACTCGGCTAGTCAGTATCGAGCTACCCATTACTAGTGTGTTCTTATGAGACACTCGCGCTGCAAGTTCTTCACAGCCACAAGATCAAGCAAAGGTGCGGTAGGTGAGACAAAGTCGAACGTGGCGATCGCGTACGGGTGAGAATGCCAACAGTGAGGAACACCGCGACATGCTGAGAGACTTTAAATTTGAGGAGGTGCCTGGCGCCGTGTGGTTCGATTTTAAGTGTTGGGGTTTGAGAAATACGTTTAGGAGGCGGCACAGCAAATCGCACCTTTACGAGTTTACTGTGGATGACAGGGGTCACACATTTTTTAGCCGGTGCTACATTACTTTATTTTCCGGTCGGTGTCCCGTGAAATGTAATGCTACATCTAACTTGAAGGCACTTTAAATCAGGATTGATCTCTTTACGCTCGTGTACTTTCCGCACTGCTTCTCATTTTAATTTTGCGCATGCTCCGAACTGTGCTGTCCGTCGGGCACGCGCTTGTTCAGCCGCCCGCTCCTGCACGCCCCCGTCGTTCATTTCTGATTTTTCTCGAGCTCTGCGTGTTCTTTACATTTTTTCCTTTTTCCTCTAAAGCTGTCATCGGTCAACTTTGTTAAAGTGGCGTAGAAAGAGGTAACTTTACAGGGCGCATTCAGGTTTCATTGCCAGGAGTTTGTCTCATACTGAGACCTATTAAAAGTAATTTAAATTATTTTGTTGTATTTTCTTATCAGGAAAGATGCTTGACCGTTTTCACTTTGATTTATTTAATAGGAAATACAAAATACAAACATTACACAAGCTAGTGCTGCTGAAGAGATAAAGTAAAATCTACAGCTGGATTGGCATTACGAGTACATTTTTGTGATATTTGAAACGGTATTGTTTTATTTATTGTCTTTTATTCTTTACCAATACTTTCATTATTTCTGTACACTTTGATACTTTAGCTTACTAGAGATGGTCGTGTTATTAAGAACAAGACTCAAGCCAATCGGGGAGTATTGGACCATATGAAGCCATCAAAATACAAAATGTGAAAGCTACCGAGCTCAGCAGAGCCGCGACTAGACTATTATGGGCTGGAGCTCAACTGTCTGTCCTCATTGTTTAAAGTGGCAGTGCCGCCTCGGAGACCTTGGTGAGCAGATTCTGATGCCCATGTTAGTGAATCCCTGTTGAGCCCACTCCTATCTTGTCCCTCAGACCCTTGTGCCACTAGGTGGTCTTTAGGTACGATTCCTGCTGAAGTCTCTTTTTAAAGGGCATATCCATCTTGTGGTTTTCCACCTCCTCAGATGCTCCATTTTCTTTCCCACCTGCTTATCTCTTCCTGTTTTGCTGACTCAGCTGATATCTCCGTGATTTCCACACACAAGTCCCATAGTTGCAGTTCATTAGTTTCTGGTTCAACTTGCAGATTATCCACACTTGATGTGCCAACAGACCCTTCTGTGTCAGCAATGCTGTCAGGATCAGTAAACTCTAAATTATACCAATTTCTGCTTTGCCAGCCCAATCTAATACTTTATCTGTATGTCACCATCTCTCTCCACATATCTCACAGTTTGCCCTTTTTATAGACAAACACAATGACTCCATCTTAACCTGTGAGTTTGCTCAACTTCAACATCGGAATCTTCAACTGGAACTGAATAGTTTAGAGCAGGGGTGGGCAAACTACGGCGCGCGGGCCACATCCGGCCCATTGGTCTTTTTAATCTGTCCCGCCGAAGATTGGTACAAAATTGCCCAAATTAAATCATATCCTAATTATGACTGCATTCATTTCACCTTGTCCTTTAATGCCTGGCGTTCCACCAGGTGGCGCATTAGGCGCAGTGATACATTGACTTGATTTTGCGGAGCCCGGGTTACTCTCTGTTATTAGTCTGCTACTGCTCTGAACCCATCTGCAACAATGAGTGGGCCAAAGAAAAGAAAAGTCGACCGTGAGTGCCGAGTGTTTAATAAGGAATGGACAACTAAGTCCGGTCAAAGGCTGTATGTCTTATTTGCCAAGAAACCGTTGCGGTTTTAAAGGAATACAACATCAGCCGTCACTTTTCCACCAAGCATGCTAATTACGCTAACAACCAGTCAACGCAAGAACGGACGGCTACCGCTCAGAGGTAAACGCCTTTATCAGACAAACTGCCATCCAAGAATCAAGCACGAAGGCAAGTTATGTGCTGGCATTCAAATTAGCAAAGACCAGCAAGCCTTTCTCCGAAGTGGAGTTTCTGAAAGAGCGCATGGTAGAGACAGCAGGTATCTTGTGTCCTGAGAGCAAGAACAAATTTGAAAGAATGAGCTTATCACGCAGGACAGTGACTCGCCGTGTTGAGCTCATAGACAGACGAAGACTTAGCTAGCAAGTTAAACAATAAAGCGGAGTCATTTACATTATATTCCTTGGCACTGGAAGAAAATAATAACATTAAGGACACCGCTCAGCTTTTAATTTTTATCAGATGGATTAATGTCAATTATGAGATAACGGAGGAGTTTTTGGCCATTGAAACCCTAAAGGGGAAAACATGGCGAGAGGACTTGTATGACAGCGTGCCGGGGATCATCAATAGGCACAAGCTACCTTGGAGTATGCTCGCCAGCGTTACCACAGATAGATTGCCAAATCTGACTGGAAAAAAACGTTGGGTTGCTCAAAAGAATCCAGGAGAGGGTTAAAGATGATAACCCTGAGCAGGAGGTCATTTTCTTCCACTGCCTAATCCACCAGGAAGCACTTTGTAAATCCGTATTGCAGCTTGACTACGTAGTGAAGCCAGTTGTAAAACTCGTTAACTTTATTCGAGCGAGGGGACTTCAGCATCGTCAGTTTATTCAGTTTCTTGAAGAAATTGACGCTGATCACCAGGACTTGCTTTACCACTCCAATGTCCGCTGGTTAACTTTGGGAAAAGCATATCGATGAGTGTGGGAGCTCAAACAGGAGATTATCTCATTTTTGGAGCTTCTTGAGAAAGCTGACGATTTTCCTGAGCTGAGTGATGCAGATTGGCTTTGTGATTTAGCTTTTGCTGTGGACATACTGACACACATGAATGAGCTAAACGTGAAGCTACAAGGGAAAGACCAGAAGCTTTATTCTCAAAGCAAATGTCAAACAACTCATTCACTCATTTCCCCACACTGGCTACACTGAAAGAGGCCCCTCGACTTGTGAAAAAATACAGGAAATCACTGGACGACCTGCATGGAGAATTATGCCGTCGGTTCTCTGATTTTGGACAAATTTAGAAGTTAATTCAGCTGGTGTCTTGTCCCTTCACACAGGACCCTGAAACGGCACCACAGGAGTTGCAGTTGGAACTGATTGATCTCCAATGTGACACCGTCTTAAAGGAGAAGTTCAACTCTCTTAAACTGGATGAGCTTTATACTTCATTAAGCGCCGCCAAATTTCCAAACATCCAGAAGATGGCACAGAGGATGCTGGTGTTGTCTGGCCCTACATACAGTATGTGTGTGAACAGACTTTTAGTGTGATGAACACCAACAAAGCACCCCACAGATCCCAGTTGAGCGATGAGCACCTCAGATCTGTTCTGAGAATTGAAACAACAAAACTAACACCAGACTTCGATGCCATGGCAAAAAAGGGTGATCAACAACACTGTTCCGACAAAAAGTGAATATTTACACTGTAATGCCTTTTTTATGTTTATGTTTGATATGTATGAATCTAGTGCTGGCCTGGCCCGTCTGTCAAATTTTAAAAGTCATTGTGGCCCCCTAGCCAAAAGGTTTGCCAACCTCTGGTTTAGAGTCTCTTTTTTTAATCTCCATTGTCTTCATTATCTGATGTAGTGTTAGATAAATCTGTCTCTTCATCTCTCTCACTGCTGGTGGTATGTCGATTGTCACCTTTACCGTTGACTTTACGTAGTCTAGAATGGTGGGCCTGTCCAAGAGCACCTCCACGTCTGACACATTTCACAACTCCATCCTGTCCAATGACATCTGCAGGTCCCTTCCATTCTGCACAGTCCACTCTTTTTTCGTCGACTTTGTCTCAGATTTATCATTTTCTGAATTAACCTGTCTCTGGAGTGCTCTCCGTATTCGGTCTGAATACTCAGCTTCATTAAATGCTCTTCTTGGAGTGTGCAGCGCTGGAATATGTGCTCCTCTGACACACGCCTAGCGGTGCCTTCTAGGGCGGGTGGTCTGTCCACGAGAACACAAGAAAGATTTGGATTTCGGCCAAACACTGGCTGATATGAGCTGTACCTATAAATATTGTGCATGGTATTCTTTACCAGTAGTGCCCCGTGGCGCTAATCTGGCACTAACCAGTCACATCCAGTATTCTTTATCACTTTCTGTATAATTTCTGTGAGTGTCTGATTGTGTCTCTCAGGTAGTCCATTACCTCAGGGACTGTATGCAGCGGTGGTCTTTGTTTCAATGTTAAAATTCTCTGCCATCTCTCTGATTCTTCACCATTATCACCAAGTAGTTTCTGAGGAGCTCCATGTACTCTTATCTGAGAACGAATGAATGAATTGTATCACAATTTCTGATGGTCTCTTTGTCTTTACAACACTTCCTGCACTGAAACGTGTGAAGGTGTCAATGATGTGAAGATCCTGTCCTCCTGTTTGACGTTCATGTCAGTCTATAGCCAACAAAGCGCTAAATATGACAGCTTTAATAGACCTGCCATTGCTGTGTCCAAACATGATGGTGCCGTGTAGATAAAGTGTTGTCATATCTACATGCTGGGACTGAAATGTATGCAAATCCCCTTTAATGAAGGTCTGCAGTGCACTTTGATCACATCTGAATTGTCTGATTTGGAATTTTAAACTGTGAGGCAAAGAGAAAATCGAGAAACATGTGTCTTTGACTCAAACCTTATGGAGGGCACTGCAACCCTGAAGTGTGCTCATTATTTTTACTGACTTTATGAAGTTAATTCTACATTTTTATTTTCACAGGGCTTTCCCATTTCACTTGGCCATACACTGAGGTGTCTAATGGTCTCCAGCTCAGGGCTGTCCATGTGAGAAGTGAATCTGAGAAGAGAAAGGCAGACACTTTTAAGAGAGAGAAGAGTTTCCCACAGAGCATGGCCTCTGCCAAAGAAGATGGCGTGGATGAAAGAACGGTGGACATTAAAGAAGAGGACAGTGAGCGGCTCACACCAGAGGGTGTGCGTGTGAAGCTGGAGGATCAGGAAGAAAGAAATTCAGTTTTTAAAGAGGAGGAGGAGTGCAAGGAGGTGACTGCTGCCATTAAAGCTGAGGATTTGAATGATTTCTCCATTGGTCTTGATCTTCAAAAGCATGAAACTGAGGATATTTTCAAGCAAGATGCCTGTGAAGAATCTCCATCCAGTTTACAGCCCTGGTCCACTAATACGGGACGACTGGCTATGCAGGAGAATTCTGCAGATCTGAAATCAGAGTTATCAGAGTCTGAAGAGAAAATCACAGAGGAAAATTGGAGAGAAGGAGAAGAGTCACCTGGGAGTGTTGGAATAAGTGAGTAATGTGATTAAATATAAAAGAAAGAGAGCGTTTATAAATTCTAATGGTGGGTGCTTTGATGTTTTTAGAAGATTAAAGTGAGAGTGGAGAACACGGTTAATTTAACTTGGATAAAGACTTCCTGCTCAGGTACAAGATAACAAACAACAGGTTACCTAATAAATGATAAATTAGAATTACTTGGGTAAAAAGGAAAAATCTAAAGTGTTGAGCGCATGACTTGAACATCATGAAGCTCTGACTGAAGCTGTGCCGTATGTTAGGCCAACAGCGCATTACATTCAATGAGAATATCAAAAGTCATATTTTGTTAAAGAATTGTATATTTCTTAAATTGTATGGCAGTTAAGGCAGAAATGTCCACAAATAGAAATTAAGTAAGAATAAAATCCTCAGCCCTGTGCACTAAATAAGTGAATTTGCTCAAGCCAGTGCACACCTAATATGTGCCTCATCTTTCTAATGGTAATCTCGTGCACTTTGACGTTAACCGTGACAAGAGCTACCTGTACGAGCCATGAGGACATTCAGGGGGTCTCAGGGTCTTCTTTCAGCATCTTGTGTTCTGCTCTCAGACTGAATTTGCTGGGCATAATGGCCTGGACAAGTTGGCAGTGGTGTGAAATCTTCACTTGGAGATGATCTTGGGCCCTTCTGTCTCCCACCGTCACATCGGGTCAATTTGGAGTCACCACTCCACTTCCTCTGCATGTTTATGGGAATGAGGGGAAAAACCAGAATAACCAGAAATGCCATTCAGAGCCCCTTTGTAGAACAACTGTGGGCAGGATTTGACCCCAGGACAACTGAGCACCCATTCCATTCCATTAGGACCTGCTGATATCAATAATAAAAATACTGTTTTTCTTTTCTTTTTTTTAAAATAATAAATGTATTTTTAGCCATTCATAAACTTCATATTCCATAATAAAGTGCTACGGCTTACAGCATACACTAAGAACATTTACCCATAATGCACACATAATGAACAAAAACAAGCTGAAAAAAACAAAAGGCATGTCTTAATCATACTCCACATTTCTAATCAAATAAAATGTTCAATTAGATATTTGTAGCCAACTACCACGACAAGAAGAAAAACGAGACAGTCTTGGTGAACGCTTCAGGTTCTTATCTAAGAATATAAGCATCTCTACATGTTCTGAGGACAGTCTGGTCCTCCTGTCATCCACGACGTGTGCTGCCGTTCTGAACAAACCCTCGCTGTGCCCACTTGTATAAGGAGGGCCAAGTAGGACGATGACTTTTATTAGTCCTCCAGAAAGCCAGTGGCCCAGCATCTCTTGTGGTATAAGGTTCATAGAGATAAAGATTCACCTCTGATGCTGCTGACTCAAATATCATTTTTATCTTCATTGACAATTTCTTCATTCATTCTGCAGTTCTGTTGGCAGGGTGTTTCTTTGGATCTCTCGGCTGTCGTCTGTCGCTCCAACTGCATCTTTGTGGTCGAGACACTGGCACTGAGGAGACTATAGGCTTGAGATTTGCAATAATCTGTGAAATATTTGTCCATGTACCATTATTTAATTTGGGGAAAAAAATCATTATGATGATGATATCTGTTACAGAATTCATAACTGTATAGTGACTATTCACACTCAATGATTATTATGCATTGTTAATATTATTTTATTTGGCCTAAAAACTAGGCTCGTACCGTTCTACTCAAAAAGTAACTAAGAGGGCTGATTGCAGTTTCTAAGTAATCGACGTCCACTTGATATCAATTTATATTTATGTACCAGCTCAGTGAAACTCTGCATCCGTTTCCTCCCATCTACCTACAAATTCACTGAAAGGCTAATAAATGGGATTTTAGTCAAAACATCTATTGCCTGGTTAATTAATTATACAAATAAATCAGTCAACAAACACTCACTGGCAGATGGAATTGTGGATCTTAATGATCTAGAAGGTGACATCTTCCAGAACTGAACATTGCTGCTTTTCCAGGCTTACGAATTCCACTGTTTTTGCTGTCACAGTAAGTCTTTGGCGTTCTTGCTGTCAGTATTATAAGGTCGAGTTTTGTAAGTGTTGCCATTACTAGAGGCCGAGTGAGAGTAGACGACTGAGCTAGACTAAGCTTGCAGGTCACCTAAGCCTTTGAACAGCTCGTTCTTCACACCAGTCACTCTTATTCAACGTCTGAGAAGTCAACATAACATTTGTATTGTTGAAAGTGTTAGCACAAAATCCTCCATGAGTGACTTCTTTTTGCACAAATATTACATGAAGGAAATAAAACTGTTAGACTGTCGAGGACGTGTTTCTGTATTTTGGTAATGTTGGAACTTAGTCTTGCATGCTTTTTTATCATTCAAGATCAGATGTTAAGATCAGCTAATTTGCTGATCATCGGTCAAGTCATTTGGAGTGAAAATCAGCTGATTTTGATTTGTGATCGATTGATCAGATCAGGCCTGTCTTTCACATGTAAGAGAAAGTTGGAGAAATTGAACGGATAACAGCAGAACATGTAAAGACCACACACGGAATGGCCAGACCATAAATGGCACCTCAGTGTGAGGAAGAAACTCCAACCAGTGTGCCACCACTTTACTTATACTGTGTCATTTATTTTAAAAGGCAGGTAGTGGTTAGGAATTTGGATATCAAACCCTGAAGTTGCAGGTTTAAATTCAGCTATTGGCACCATGTGACAACAAGCAAGTCACATGACCTGCCTGTGCTCCAGTTGGAAGAACAAAAGAAATGTATCCAATTGTGTATCAAATGTTTTAAGTCGACTTGTTATTTCAGATGTACAGAAGAATGGCAGCTTCTCTCCACCTTCATTTGGTCAGCCCTCTCTTCAATACAATGAGAACGGTATGAAGAAATCAGCAAGAGGATCAGAGAACCAGACAGCAGCCTTTTTGCAGTGCAGTTCTCTCCCTGCTACTGGAGCAACACAGACAGAAGCCATCAAAACTGGTAGACAACAAGTAGAGAAAGAAATTCAAATTCATACTGGAGAAAAATGTTGTTTGGAATGTGGCAAACAATTCGCATACAAAAGTGCTCTTAATAGGCATATGAATATTCACACAGGAGATAAACCTCATTGCTGTTCAGAATGTGGTAAGTCGTTCTCATGTATAAGCTATCTTCAGAAACACAGAATAATCCACACAGGACAAAAACCTCATTGCTGTTCAGAATGTGGTAAGTCGTTCTTAAGGAGAAGCAGTCTTCAGAGGCACAGAAGAATCCACACAGGAGAAAAACCTTATTGTTGTCCAGAATGTGGTAAACTGTTCTCCTGGAGTAGTGATTTTGAGTTGCACAAAACAATTCACACAGGAGAAAAACCTCATTGCTGTTCAGAATGTGGTAAATCGTTCCCAAGGAGAAGCAGTCTTCAGAGTCACAGAAGAATCCACACAGGAGAAAAACCTCATTGCTGTTCAGAATGTGGTAAGTCGTTCTTAAGGAGAAACAGTCTTCAGAGGCACAGAAGCATACACACTGGAGAAAGACCTTATTGTTGTCCAGAATGTGGTAAATCATTTTCATGGAGAAGTGAACTTCAGTGTCACAAAATGATTCACACAGGAGAAAAACCTCATTGTTGTTCAGAATGTGGTAAGTCGTTCTCTAGGAGAAGTTCACTTAAGAGGCACAGAAGAATCCACAGAGGACAAAAACTTCATTACTGTTCAGAATGTGGAAAGTCTTTCTTAAGGAGAAGCCATCTTCAGAGGCACAGAGGAATCCACACAGGACAAAAACCTCATTGCTGTTCAGAATGTGGAAAGTCTTTCTTAAGGAGAAGCCATCTTCAGAGGCACAGAAGAATACACACTGGAGAAAAACCTTATTGTTGTCCAGAATGTGGTAAATCATTTTCATGGAGAAGTGAACTTCACTGTCACAAAAAAATTCACACAGGAGAAAAACCTCATTGCTGTCCAGAATGTGGTAAATCGTTCTCAAGGAGAAGCAATCTTCAGAGTCACAGAAGAATCCATACAGGAGAAAAACCTCATTGCTGTTCAGAATGTGGTAAATTGTTCTCAAGGAGAAGTACTCTTCAGATGCACAGAAGAATCCACACAGGATAAAAACCGCATTATTGTCCAGAATGTGCCACACAATTTTCTGGCAAAAGCAGTTTTCAAAGGCACATAGAAATTGATACTGGAGAGAAGCCATATTTCTGTTCTCAATATGGAAAAAAAGTTTTAAGCATTAGCTCATTTCAAGTAAACGCACAAACACCCAGTAAAGCGAAAATGCAGTATGTATTTTCTGAATGTGGCAAATGTTATACAAGCCAGAAAGGTCTTTATCCACATGCCAAAATGCATACTGAAGAAAAATCTCATTGCTGTGCTGAATGTGAGAAACAATTCTTATATTTAAGTGTAATTCAGTGCCACATCAGAAATCTTACTAGAGATAAACCTTATTGTTGTCCTGAATATGATAAGCAGTTCTCACAACAAAGCACCATCACAAGTCACATCAGATGTCACACCGGAGAAAAACCTCACCTTTGCTTGGAATGTGGCAAACAATTCCCACACATTAATTCTCTATATAAGCATACAAAAGTCATACTGGACAGAAGCCTTACTTACATTTGTACTGAATGTGGAATGTTATTCTCATATAACAATTCCTTCACAATCATAAAATAATTCATTCTGGTTAGAAACAAAGCTGTTCTGACTGTGGCAAGCTTTTCTCAGACCGCGCGACTCCTAAGGATCACATGAGAATTCACTCTGGAGAGAAAGCTAATTGCTGTCCAGAATATGGCAAACGATTCTCAAGTCCAAACGCACTTAGTTGCCACAGAAGGATCCACACTGGAGAGAAACAGTACACCTGTTCTGAATGTGGTAAAGGGTAGTCTTCCAGATAAAGGTTTTGGAGACACACGCAAAGTTATATTGGAGTGAAGCCTGTCCCAGAAATGAAAAATTATATTTTCATTGGATCCTCATTCAATAAAAATGAAGAAAAATCTTCTGAATGTGGTAAAGGACTCCAGTTGAAAGTAGTTAATAAATACATTAGAATAGTGGACAAAACACCGAAAGTGGCAAACAGATCCTAGATGTAAGTTAACCTCAGAGCCACATATGAACTCACACTGGAATGAACACACTGGAATACAACAGATATTTCACAAACAGCAAGAATTTTCTTCAACAACTTCTAGGTGCAAGAAAAAACCTCATTGTTGTCCTAAATGTGGTTATCTCTTTTCAGACAGCAATGGCTTTCATAGTCATAAATGACTGGCCTATTGTGGTAAGCCTCTTAGCTGCTCTGAATGTTGAAAGTGGTTCTCCTGTATCAGCTATCATCAACATCATGTAAGAATTCAGGAAGGACTCAGAAACAGTACTGCCACGACGTCAGCCATACAGGGACTGATCACCTGTGCACCAATGCTGTGACATAAGATGGTGAACAATACAAACACCAGACAACAGAATGAGGTAGCAACAGAACTGTGTCGTGATGATAACTTCACCCCACAGCACAACTGAAAAAGTTCAATGTAATAATAAAAAATGGAGAACTCAAATCAATTCCACATTGCAGTGCCAATTACCAGGAGGTGCCACTGACAACAATGGGAATATTTGTGTTTCGGAAGTTTGGAGATGGGTCCTTATCTGAGTAGCAATGAACTTGTACCGTTTGTGAAAGAAAAAAAACAAAACATTAGCTGTAATGATTATTAGTTGTTACTTCACAATACCAAGGATTGTATTTTGTTTTAATCATGCTGTAGAGAGCTATATGATTCGTTATTTCTATATCATCTGTTCTTCATTTAGGTAATAAAAGAATTAGGCTTATGCACAGAATTAGGGAGTAACTTGCATTATTTTATGAGAAAATGCTGACCTCTTGATACTAACAGAACACCCTGTGATATTATAAATCAATGTGACAGTTTCTGAATTCTTAAAACTATTTGAGCATATTTCTTAAAACTGTGAGTGGCCTGATAACCTCTTTTTCTGAAAGAAGCAATGTACACATTCCAATTCAGGTAGTCGTAAGCTATTATAATTTATGTATAACTTCAAAATGAAGTGCCATGTGTTATTTTTTTTTATTTTTTTTATTAATACACTAACTAGGTATATAGAGGGAGGCCCCACGTTAGGCAGCAGGATGTCTGATCTGACCAGTCAGTGGCACTGAGCTTTACGCTATTCTCTTTGACTCACCAAGAATAAAGAAATTGCTTTATACTTTAAATTATTGTTTGCCTCCTGTTGTTTCCGATTTCAGCATCCACAGATTTTGGTGGCCTGTATGGGGACAGGAACGGCCAAGCGACTCCCTGAGCGGGATCGTCCAGAGGACCAGCAAAAGGACTTATTCCAGCTGGATCTGGAGGACCAGCTCCGGAAAAAGTTAGGACTGGCCTGCCTCGGATGAGTCCTGCATGAGGAGTCCTTGACCTCCTCTGATTTTTTCCTGGAAGTCGAGTGAAGTACAAACTTCCACACAGGAGGAAAATTCTTGGTGAGTTCCTGGGGTCTTTTTGACAGGGAAAGATAATCTTAGCCGATTAAGGTGCCTCCGGACAGAAATAAAGGTGCTAGAATAGCTAGTGAGTACGCCCCTAGGAATTGAAAGGAATATTAAAGAAAGAACGGGTGGGAAGAACAAAAAGTAGAAAAGGAGCACTTTTGACCTGGGCGCCGAATAAGTGAGGTGTTGTGAATGCTTAGTTAGTACGCTCCCTGGAATGGGACGGAGTTTATTACCGGCTCAGGAATAAAAATAAAATAAAATAAGGCGAGTCATGGGAAGAATAGATAGGAGGGAAAACACCTCATATGGAAAATAAAATTAGTATATTCATGTATTAGCATAAATAAATATAGGAAAATATATAAGCATTAACCTTAGTGGAAATATTAATGTAAGCAAGGCCTGCTAATGGTTAAATAAAGGCACAGGCCGTATTTCTTTTTGAATTGCAGCTTGGCTTTAGCTGCCAATATAATCTAGCGAGAGGACCCAGGAAGGGAGGAAAATGAGGTAAGGACAGACCTAGGATGGAAGAAGGGAAAACACCTGTTTTGCTCTCAGCTGACCTAAAAGTAAGCGAAGCAGAAAAATAAAGATAATTGACAAGAAAATAAAAATACCGCGGTCATCATAAAAGAATGTGACAGGCCAGCTACAGGAAAGGGGAGTCAGAATAAGCAGCGAATGAGCTACTTCAAGCGAGATCAGAATGATAAGAAAGGAGATATAATCTGTGATTTTTGAACTGTTCAGAGCTCAGCCTGATTTGGCCGAATTGGTTTGAGTCCGTGTTTTTGTTTATTGCAATAAAACGATAAACTCTGTTTGCCTATCCTCTTGACTCCTGAGAGCCTTCATTCCGGGTGAAGACCTTTGGTGTGTCTTTGCGCCGACGATTTTCTCTTCGACACTCACAAGCGGGACACCAAAACACTGTTACGGGAGGGCGAGTCTCTCTTGTCTCTACGGTCTGGTCATATTCCTGCTCCAACGGGTTGATCTGATGTGGAAACCATGAGCGGTAACCAGCTGTTAGACGACTGAAGAAGGGGGTCATCGCTGGAAAGTAGAAGCCCCTTACCCAGTTGTCCGACAAGACTGTTAGTCCGCTAAAGACACGAAGCAGCAGATGGTGACCCGGGAAACGAAAAGGACCGAAAATCGCAGGGGCTGAAACCTTATACCTTTCACAATTGGTGCTCTCCAATAATGAGAAAAACAAATAGTAAACCGTTCAAGATCCCTTTAGGAAATCAAAGGTCTCTGTTGGAAGGATTGTTTTCGGAGGAAGGAAATTGAATATTAAAGCCGACTGAAACTGGAAAACTTGGCTCTTCTGCTTTGCAAATCATGAATCCACGTACTCATCTGTGACTCAATAAAGACTAATTGATTGAACTATTCCTGTTACTTTCACAGTTTATTTGGCACCTGAACAGTTTCCCTCCTGTCGGGAACCTGAGTGAAGGTGCGAAGTGCAGACAAGAATTGGATTGGTGACCGGTGAGCACAACTGCTTTACCGTCCGGGAGACTTACTGGGGACGTAATGATAAGAGCGCCTCTTGGAATGAGACGGAGTCCCAAGTAGACTCATAATTAGAAGGGAGAGATGGACGTTTAGTAAAAGGGAAAGTACGTCCCGGTCGGAGAATCTCTAAAGTAGGGGTGTCGAACTCCAGTCCTGGGTCCTCATGTATAAACAGTGCGTACACACAGAAATGTTGCGTAAGAACTTTTCCACGTTCAAATCGGGATGTATAAAACCTACACTTGGAGTAAATCCACGCACTTTTCCATGGTACCTCATACCTTGTCGTACGCAAGTTCTCCGCTCGGTTTTGCAGACTGGCGGCACCCAGCGTCAAAGCAATGCTACTGTTCCTGTGTGGTTACACCTTATTTTCTTGACACGGCTTTATAAATACACTGAAACTAACAGCATATTGTTTATTAGTGTAATGCATCTGATTGTAATTAACTTGTAACAATATAATGGTCCAGGGAATAGCCATAGTATTCTAAATACCATAACTGCTTTAGCGTTGTTACTCTCACTGCACCTTCTTCTTCTTCTTCTTCTTTCAGCTGCTACCATTAGGAGTTGCCACAGCGGATCATCTTTTTCCATATTACTCTCACGTCTCCACTCAGAGTATTTATATCACTGTATCTGAGTGGGGAATCACAGCAGCAGCTGATCGGAAAGAGAATTATCGGTATACAGCTTCAAGCACACTTTCACACTGTCTCAGCCACGGCAAAATGTTTCAAAGCCTTTCCTGTACTGACCTCGCGGTTCAGAAACAGTTTCATCCCAAGAACTTTAAACGCACTCAATCAATTGCTCCTTGTAGAACTGTTTGTACTTATAAGTACAATCACCCCACTGTAAACTTGCACTACAGTTATAATATTGCACAACCTGCACCACTTTATAAAGCGCGGATTTACATATGATGACGATATCATTTTTAAAATGAAATGCATCAAATATGTTTATTATATGATACAGATAAAACTTTAACTTCATTTAAATCTATACTAATAAAAGGCAAAGCCCTCACTCACTCACTCACTCACTCACTCACTCACTCACTCACTGACTGACTCATCACTAATTCTCCAACTTCCCATGTAGGTAGAAGGCTGAAATTTGGCAGGCTCATTCCTTACAGCTTACTTACAAAAGTTAAGCAGGTTTCATTTCGAAATTCTACACGTAACGGTCATAACGGTCGATAAAGGTCGATAACGTCCACCATGTTGAACTTTCTTATTTATGG
>JANRMT010062807.1:10281232-10319188 GCA_026402145.1 Polypterus bichir lapradei
TATATATGTGTTTGTGTGTATATATATGTGTATATATGTATATATATGTGTGTGTGTGTATATATATGTGTATATATGTATATATATTTATATGTATGTATATGTATGTATGTATGTATGTATGTGTATATATATATATATATATATTTATATATATATGATGTGTATATATATATGTTTATATATGTGTGTGAGTGTATATATATATGCCAGCAACACTCATGACAATGACAAAACAATTATATTGTCAATTATGTTACGTTATTTTTAAAATATTTCCTTTTCTTTTTCATAACTTCTTTAACACACTACTTCTCCGCTGCGAAGCGCGGGTATTCTGCTAGTATATATATATATATATATATATATATATATATCTATACTAATAAAAGGCAAAGCCCTCACTCACTCACTCACTCACTCACTCACTCACTCACTCACTGACTCATCACTAATTCTCCAACTTCCCATGTAGATAGAAGGCTGAAATTTGGCAGGCTTATTCCTTACAGCTCACTTACAAAAGTTAAGCAGGTTTCATTTCGAAATTCTACACGTAACGGTCATAACGGTCGATAACGGTCGACAATGTCCGCCATGTTGAACTTTCTTATTTATGGCACCATCTTCACGAAATTTTTGTAGGCGGCTTCCCTGCGCTAACCGAAACCGATGTATGTACTTATTTCGATGGTATGACGCCACTGTCGGCCGCCATATTGAACTTTCCAACGTCACTAATTTTCCAACTTCCCGTGTAGATAGAAGGCTGACCCCATCTTCACGAAATTTGGTAGGTGGCTTCCCTGCGCTAACCAAAACCGATGTACGTACTTATTTCGGTGGTATGACGCCACTGTCAGCCGCCATATTGAATTTTCCAAACATCACTAATTCTCCAACTTCCCATGTAGGTAGAAGGCTAAAATTTGGCAGGGTCATTCCTTACAGCTTACTTACAAAAGTTAAGCAGGTTTCATTTCGAAATTCTACACGTAACGGTCAACAATGTCCGCCATGTTGAACTTTCTTATTCATGGCCCCATCTTCACGAAATTTGGTAGGTGGCTTCCCTGCGCTAACTGAAACCAATGTACATACTTATTTCGGTGGTATGACGCCACTGTCAGCCGCCATATTGAACTTTCCAATGTCACTAATTCTCCAACTTCCCATCTATGTAGAAGGCTGAAATTTGGCAGGCTCATTCCTTACAGCTTACAGGAGATGGCACCTGCCTTTTCCATTCTCTTTGTTACATATTGCAAGGCCATATCAGGCTCACTCTTGATATCCGGAGGAACATTGTGTCTTATGTATTGAATGACTGGGACAGGTTCAAGGTGTGGACTGATGACAGTACAGGAAATAATTATACTACACAGGAGCACTAGAAGAGTGAAATGCTTAAGTGTACCGAAATGGCCAAATATTTTACAGCTTTGGACAACCGCCAATGCCTCTTAAACATCTTAGATTCACAGGTGACAATTTCAGTAGTGGACACTTTGATGTTTAGAAATGTTTAAACTCTCAAAAGCTGGAGGTGAAGTTATCAATCAAACTGGTTGTATACTTACAACGCTTGACAGATGCCGAACGTCTCTTCAACACAAGTCCTACAAATACTGTCGTAACTGAAACATACCATGAAACTCAAACCGATTATGACAGCAGCAATCCAAGCTGTGAGATTTGAAACAAGATTACTGTTCACATGGCCAACTGTATGTTGCATGCTCAAGAGTAAGCTCAGCGCACAGCTACAGCTTGGTCATATTACAACTGGAGGGCCGAACTGAAAACGTGGCATACAAAGAAATCCTTAACAAATAATTATTGGCATATTTTCCCTCAGTTTAAAAAGGTTTAATTGTCTTCTTAATAAAAATTTTAAGGCAGTACTTCGCCGCTGCGAAGCGCGGGTATTTTGCTAGTATATATATATATATATGACAGCAACACTCATCACTCACAACAGTGACAAAACAATTACATTGAAAATCATGTTACGTTATTTTCAAAATGTTTCCTTTTCTTTTTCATTACTTCTTTAACACACAACTTCTCCGCTGCAAAGTGCGGGTATTTTGCTAGTATACTAATAAAAGGCAAGGCCCTCACTCACTCACTCACTCACTCATCACTAATTCTCCAACTTCCCATGTAGAAAGAAGGCTGAAATTTGGCAGGCTTATTCCTTACAGCTTAATTACAAAAGTTAAGCAGGTTTCATTTAGAAATTCTACGTGTGAGGGTCATAAAGGTCGACAACGTCCGCCATGTTGAACTTTCTTATTTATGGCCCCATCTTCACAAAATTTGGTAGGCGGCTTCCCTGCACTAACCGAAACCAATGTACGTACTTATTTTGGTGGTATGACGCTACTGTCGGCTGCCATATTGAACTTTCCAACGGTCTTTGTTACTTATGGGCCCATCTTCAAGAAATTTGGTACGCGGGTTCCCAACGCTAACTGAATCCTAATTACGTACATATATACGTCCATAGCCTGCAGCTCGGTCACCGTGTGAGGCGGCATTGGGTCCCCCATCCCAACGCCTCCCACGTTGTTGGCTGCCTGCCTATATAAGGCTGTCCGTCGCTCCGGTCTCTACATTCCCTTCCTTTCTTCGCCACGGGATTCACGTCTCCCTGCTGATAACTATAGCCTTTTTATTTAATCCATGGCTTCTCCGCTGTTTTATTGTTCATTTATTACGATTATAGTTATTGTTTAGGTATTTTAGACTTACTTTACATTGTTCAGATACCCATTTCCTTTATCATTCCAACCGTACCCCCATTAACATGTCTATCGAGGTGATCACCATCGATCAAAGAACTGTCACTTACCGAGTGGTTTCCATGCCCGGAGATGGCACCTACCTTTTTCATTCTCTTTGTTACATATTGCACGGCCATATCAGGCTCACTATTGATATCCGGAGGAACATTGTGTCTTATGTATTGAATGACTGGGACAGGTTCAAGGTGTGGACTGATGACGGTACAGGAGATAATTATACTACACACGAGCACTAGAAGAGTGAAATGCTAAAGCCCTTCACCTAAGGTTCAGCATGTGAGTTGATGGCTGCCGCTGAATTATTTAGTTGTCGCTTTCAAGTGTACCGAAATGGCCAAATATTTTACACCTTTCGACAACCGCCAATGCCTCTTAAATATCTTAGATTCACAGGTGACGATTTCATTAGTGGACACTTTGATGTTTAGATATGTTTAAACTCTCAAAAGCTGGATGTGATTTTATCGATGAAACCGGTTGTATACTTACAACGCTTGATAGATGCCGAATGTCTCTTCAACACAAGTCCTACAAATACTGTCGTACTTGAAACAAACCATGAAACTCAAACCGATTATGACAGCAGCAATCCAAACTGTGAGATTTGAAACAAGATTACTGTTCACATGGCCAACTGTACGTTACATGCTCAAGAGTAAGCTCAGCGCACAGCTACAGCTTGGTCATATTACAACCGCAGGGCCGAACTCACAATGTGGTATACAAAGAGATCCTTAACAAATAATTATTAGTATATTTTCCCTCAGTTTAAAAAGGTTTAATTTTCTTCTTAATAAAAATTTTAAGGCAGTACTTCGCTGTTGCGAAGTGCGGGTATTTTGCTAGTTAGTGTATAAATGAATATAAATAATTGCATTTAAACGATTCGCCAAAATCTGTTGTATGTAAACAATACTGTTTTAAACGTTATTGTTTTTTCATCAGAACACCCGGTTTCCATGTCTACCTGTATTAGTTTAAATGGCACTTTTGCCACTCTCAATAAGGCTGATGCGCTGATGTATCGTCCCGACTGGGAAACACAGTAAATGCGGCGTCTATCTATATATGTCTATGGCGCGGATATCAATGACGTCATGACGCTAGCGTGCCTCAAAATCACTTGAGAGGCACATTTCAAACAAGTCTCCGAGCAGCGCTTTGAGAACTCGACTAGTCAGTATCGAGCTACCCATTACTAGTGTGCTCTTATGAGACACTCGCAATGCGACTTCTTTACAGCCACAAGATCAAGCAAAGGGTGCGGTAGGTGAGACAAAGTCAAACGTGGCGATCGCGTACGGGTGAGAATGCCAACAGTGAGGAACATGGCGACATGCTGAGAGACTTTAAATTTGAGGAGGTGCCTGACGCTGCGTGGTTCGATTTTAAGTGTTGGGGTTTGAGAAATACGTTTAGGAGGCGGCACAGCAAATCGCACCTTTACGAGTTTACTGTGGATGACAGGGGTCACACATTTTTTAGCCGGTGCTACATTACTTTATTTTCCGGTCGGTGTCCCGTGAAATGTAATGCTACATCTGATTTGGAGGCGCTTTAAATCGGGGTTGATCTCTTTGCGCTCGTGCACTTTTCCGCACTGCTTCTCCTTTTGATTTCGCGCATGCTCTGAAATGTGCTGTCCGTCAGGCACGCGCTTGTTCAGCCACTCGCTCCTGCACACCCCCGTCGTTCATTTTTGATTTTTCTCGAGCTCTCCGTGTTCTTTACGTTTTTTCCTTTTTCCTCTAAAGCTGTCATCGGTCAACTTTGTTAAAGTGGTGTCGAAAGAGGTAGCGTTACAGAGCGCATTCAGGTTTCATTGCTAGCAGTTTGTCTCATACTGAGACCTATTAGAAGTAATTTAAATTATTTTGTTGTATTTTCTTATCAGGAAAGATGCTTGTGCGTTTTCACTTTGATTTATTTAATGGGAAATAAAAAACACAAACATTACACAAGCTAGTGCTGCTGAAGTGATAAAGTAAAATCTACAACTGGCATGGCATTTCACTTCTGATTTTATGGATTATTTATTGGAACTTTGGAGACTGCACATTATTTTGAACACCTTGTTTTGTTAATTGTTTTAATAAAAACACTTTGCACTTTTTCACCATCCCCTTGCTTTACCGATGAGGTTAGCAGTGCGGCACATTACCGACGGTGTAGGGTTCAAGGGCTCCCCGGCAGGAGATGGGAGCATACAGCAAACCTGCAGCGTCACAACGTGATTTTGTGTTTTTTTCATGTAAATTTGAATTGATTGTTGAAAAGTGTGAAGGTGGCATGCGTATCCGGGACATGGCTGTTGCATTCCGTTTGCCGAGAACAACGGTATCTACGATTGTGAAAAACAAAGATGTTATTAAAAAGTAAAGTGAGGTAAAATTTTCATTTATTTCATCTAATTGCTTTTGTATTTATTTATTTTAGTATTAAGCAGTGTTTAAATTATTTTATTCAACCCCTGGTATGCGTCCTGTTTGGTATAAGTCAAAGGGTCTGGAATGAATTAAGGACGTATACCAAGGTTCCACTGTACTTTCATTATTTCTGTACACTTTGATACTTTAGCTTACTAGAGATAGTCGTGTTATATTAAGAACAAGACTCAAGCCAATTGGGGAGTTTGTGTTGGACCATATGAAGCCATCAAAATACAAAATGTGAAAGCTACCGAGCTCAGCAGAGCCTCGACTTGACTATTATGGGCTGGAGCTCAACTGTCTGTCCTCATAGTTTAAAGTGGCAGTGCCGCCTCAGAGACCTTGGTGAGCAGATTCTGATGCCCATGTTGATGAATCCCTGTTGAGCCCACTCCTATCTTGTCCCTCAGACCCTCGCGCCACTAGGTGGTCTTTAGGTACGATTCCTGCTGAAGTCTCTTTTTAAAGGGCATATCCATCTTGTGGTTTTTCCCCCTCCTCAAATGCTCCATTTCTTTCCCACCTGCTTATCTCTTTCTGTTTTGCAGACTCAGCTGATATCTCCGTGATTTCCACACACAAGTCCCATAGTTGCAGTTCATTAGTTTCTGGTTCAACTTGCAGATTATCCACACTTTATGTGCCAACAGACCCTTCTGTGTCATCAATGCTGTCAGGATCAGTAAACTCTAAATTATACCAATTTCTGCTTTGCCAGCTCAATCTAATACTTTATCTGTATGTCACCATCTCTGTCCACATATGTCACAGTTTGCACCTTTTTTTATTTATTTTTTTATACTGATTTTATTGTAATCATTCCATACAAATCGATCAATTTTTTACAAAAAATAGGATTGAGAACAAGTCGACCCCCACCCCTGAGAGAGAGAGAGCATGGCCAACGGAGTAAAATTTACGGCTTGTAAACATACCTAAATTGATGAGTTTGCTAGGCTAATAGAGATGAATGGAGAAGGAAAAGACAGGCGGAAATAATTGCTTCCTTGATGCTTTGAGAGCTTATTCTAAAATATCATTGATTAGATCCTGCCATGTTTTGAAAAAAATCTGTATCTCACAGTTTGCGCCTTTTTTAGACAAACACAATGACTCCGTCTTAACCTGTGAGTTTGCTCAACTTAAGCATCGACATCTTCTACTGGGACTGAATAGTTTAGAGTCTCCTCATCTCCAGTGTCTTCATTATCTGATGTAGTGTTAGATAAATCTCTCTCTTCATCTCTCTCACTGCTGATGGTATGTCGATTGTCAACTTTACCGTTGACTTTACGGAGTTTAGAATGGTGAGCTCTTCCAAGAGCACCTCCACGTCTGACACATTTCACAACTCCATCCTGTCCAGTTACCTCTGCAGGTCCCTTCCATTCTGCACAGTCCACTCTTTTGTCGTCCACTTTGTCTCAGATTTATCATTTTCAGAATTAACCTGTCTCTGGAGTGCTCTCCGTATTTGGTCTGAACACTCGGCTTCAGTAAATGCTCTTCTTAGAGTGTGCAGTGCTGGAATATGTGCTCCTCTGACACACTCCTAATGGTGCCTTTGAGGGCGGGTGGTCTGTCCATGAGAACACAAGGAAGATTTGGATTTCAGCCAAACACCGGCTGATATGAGCTGTACCCATAAATATTGTGCATGGTATTCTTTACCAGTAGTGCCCCGTGGTGCTAATCTGGCACTAACTAGTCACATCCAGTATTCTTTATCACTTTCTGTATAATTTCTATGACTGTCTGATTGTGTCTCTCAGGTAGTCCATTACCCCAGGGACTGTATGCAGCGGTGGTCTTTGTTTCAATGTTAAAATTCTCTCCCATCTCTCTGATTCCCCACCATTATCACTAAGTAGTTTCTGAGGAGCTCCATGTACTCTCATCTGAGAACGAATGAATGAATTGTGTCGCAATTTCTGTTGGTCTCTTTGTCTTTACCACACTTCCTGCACTGAAACGTATGAAGGTGTTGATGATGTGAAGACCCCGTCCTCCTGTTTGACGTTCATGTCACTCTGTAGCCAACAAAGCGCTAAATATGACAGCTTTAATAGACCTGCCATTGCTGTGTCCAAACATGATGGTTCCGTGTAGATAAAGTGTTGTCATATCTACATGCTGGGACTGAAATGTATGCAAATCCCCTTTAATGAAGGTCTGCAGTGCACTTTGATCTTGTTTGATTGTTTGATTTGTAATTTTAAACTGTGAGGCAGAAGAAAAACTCAAGAAAAACTCATGGAGGGCACTGTAACCCTGAAGTGTGCTCATTATTTTTACTGACTTTATGAAGTTAATTCTACATTTTTATTTTCACAGGGCTTTCCATTTCACTTGGCCATACACTGAGGTGTCTAATGGTCTCCAGCTCAGGGCTGTCCATGTGAGAAGTGAATCTGAGAAGAGAAGGGCAGACACCTTAAGAGAGAGAAGAGTTTCCCACAGAGCATGGCCTCTGCCAAAGAAGATGGTGTTGATGAAAGAACGGTGGACATTAAAGAAGAGGACTGTGAGCGGCTCACACCAGAGGGTGTGCGTGTGAAGCTGGAGGATCACGAAAAAAGAAATTCAGTTTTTAAAGAGGAGGAGGAGTGCAAGAAGGTGACTGCTGCCATTAAAGCTGAGGATTTGAATGATTTCTCTGTTGGTGTTGAACTTCAAAAGCATGAAACTGAGGATATTTTCAAGCAAGATGCCTGTGAAGAATCTCCATCCAGTTTACAGCACTGGTCCACTAATACGGGACGATTGGCTACGCAGGAGAATTCTGCAGAGCTGAAAGCAGAGTTATCGGAGTCTGAAGAGAAAATCACAGAGGGAAATGGGAGAGAAGGAGAAGAGTCACCTGGAAGTGTTGGAATAAGTGAGTAATGTGATTAAATATAAAAGAAAAAGAGCGTTTATAAATTCTAATGGTGGGTGCTTTGATGTTTTTAGAAGATTAAAGTGAGAGTGGAAAACACGGTTAATTTAACTTAGATAAAGACCTCCTGCTCAGGTACAAGATAACAAACAACAGGTTACCTAATAAATGATAAATTAGAATTATTTGGGTGAATAAGGAAAAATCTAAAGTGTTGAGCACATACTTTGAACATCATGAATCTTTGACTGAAGCAGTGCCGTATGTTAGGCCAACAGCGCATTACATTCAATGAGAATATCAAAAGTCATATTTTGTTAAAGACATGTATATTTCTTAAATTGTATGGCAATTAAGGCAGAAATGTCCACAAAAAGAAATAAATAAGTAAGAATAAAATCCTCAGCCCTGTGCACTAAATAAGAGTGAATTTGCTCAAGCCAGTGCACACCTAATATGTGCCTCATCTTTCTAATGGTAATCTCGTGCACTTTGACGTTAACGGTGACAAGAGCTACCTGTACGAGCCATGATGACATTCAGGGGGTCTCAGGGTCTTCTTTCAGCATCTTGTGTTCTGCTGTCAGCCTGAACTTGCTGGGGCAGCATGGCCTGGACAAGTTGGCAGTGCTGTGAAATCTTGACTTGTAGATGATCTTGGGACCTTCCGTCTCCCACAGTCACATCGGGTCAATTTGGAGTCACCACTCCACTTCCTGTGCATGTTTATGGGGATGATGGGATAAACCAGAATAACCTGAAACGCCATTCAGAGCCCCTTTGTAGAACAACTGTGGGCAGGATTTGACCCCAGGACAACTGAGCTTCCATTCCATTAGGACCTGCTGATATCAATAATAAAAATACTGTTTTTCTTTTCTTTTTTTTTAAATAATAAATGTATTTTTAGCCATTCATAAACTTCATATTCCATAATAAAGTTCTACTGCTTACAGCATACATGAAGAACATTTACCCATAATGCACACATAATAAACAAAAACATGCTGAAAAAAACAAAAGACATGTCTTAATCATACTCCACATTTCTAATCAAATAAAATGTTCAATTAGATATTTGTAGCCATCTACCACGACAAGAACAAAAACGAGACAGTCTTGGTGAATGCTTCAGGTTCTTATCTAAGAATATAAGCATCTCTGCATGTTCTGAGGACAGTCTGGTCCTCCTGTCATCCACGACGTGTGCTGCCGTTCTGAACAGACCCTCGCTGTCCCCACTCGTATAAGGAGGGCACAAGTAGGACGATGACTTTTATTAGTCCTCCAGAAAGCCAGTGGCTCAGCATCTCTTGGGGTGTAAGGTTCACAGAGATAAAGATTCACCTCTGATGCTGCTGACTCAAATATCATTTTTATCTTCATTGACAATTTCTTCATGCATTCTGCAGTTCTGTTGGCAGAGAGTTTCTTTGGATCTCTCGGCTGTCGTCTGTCGCTCCATCTGCATCTGTGTGGTCGAGACACCGGCACTAAGGAGACTATATGCTTGAGATTTGCAATAATCTGTGAAATATTTGTCCATGTACCATTATTTAATTTGGGGAAAAAATCATTATGATGATGATATCTGTCACAGAATTCATAACTGTATAGTGACTATTCACACTCAATGATTATTATGCATTATTAATATTATTTCATTACTCCTCAAAACTAGGCTCATACCATTCTACCCAACAAGTAAATAAGAGGGCTGATTGCAGTTTCTAAGTAATCGACGTCCACTTGATAACAATTTTTATTTTTGTACCAGCTCAGTGAAACTCTACATCCGTTTCCTCCCATCTACCTAAAAATTCACTGAAAGGCTAATAAAAGGGATTTTAGTCAAAATATCTAATGCCTGGTTAATTAATTATAGAAATAAATCAGTCAACAAACACTCACTGGCAGATGGAATTGTGGATCTAAATGATCTAGAAGGTGACATCTTCCAGAACTGAAAGTGTCTGATTGTCCAGGCTTACAAATTCCACTGTTTTTGCTGTCACAGTAAGTCTTTGGCGTTCTTGCTGTCAGTATTATAAGGTCGATTTTTCTAAGTGCTGCCATCATTGGAGGCCGAGTGAGAGTAGGTGACTGAGCTAGACTAAGCTTGCAGGTCGCCTCAGACTTTGAACCGCTCGTTTTTCACACCAGTCCCTTTTCTGTTGACTTCTCAGATGTTGAATAAGGTTTGTATTGTTGAAAGTGTTAGCACAGAATCCTCCATAAGTGACTTCTTTTTGCACAAATATTGCAGGAAGGAAATAAAACTGTTAGACTGTCGAGGACGTGTTTCTGTATTTTGGTAATGTTGGAACTTTGTCTTGCATGCTTTTTATCATTCATGATCAGATGTTAATATTAGCTAATTTACTGATCATTAGTCAAGTCATTTGGAGTGAAAATCGGCTGATTTTGATTTGTGATCGATTGATCAGATCAGGCCTGTCTTTCACATGTAAGAGAAAGGTGGAGAAATTGAACGGATAGCAGCAGAACATGTAAAGACCACACACGGAGTGGCCAGACCATAAATGGCACCTCAGTGTGAGGAAGAAACTCCAACCAATGTGCCACCACTTTACTTATACTTTGTCATTTATTTTAAAAGGCGGGTAGTGGTTAGGAATTTGGACATCAAACCCTGAAGTTGCAGGTTTAAATTCAGCTATTGGCACCATGTTATAACAAGCAAGTCACATGACCTGCCTGTGCTCCAGTTGGAAGAACAAGAGAAATGTAACCAATTGTGTATCAAATATTTTAAGTCGACTTGGATAAACATGTCAGGAAAAAAAATAGTTAAAATGTTTGTGTTATTTCAGATGTACAGAAGAATGGCAGCTTGTCTCCACCTTCATTTGTTCAGCCCTCTCTTCAATACAATGAGAACGGTATGAAGAAATCAGCAAGAGGATCAGAGAACCAGACAGCAGCCTTTTTACAGTGCAGTTCTCTCCCTTCTACTGGAACAACACAGACAGAAGCCATCAAAACTGATAGACAACAAGTAGAGAAAGAAATCCAAATTCATACTGGAGAAAAATCTTGTTTGGAATGCGGAAAACAATTCACATACAAAAGTGATCTTAATAGGCATATGAATATTCACACAGGAGAAAAACCTCATTGCTGTTCAGAATGTGGTAAGTCGTTCTCATGTATAAGCTATCTTCAGAAACACAGAATAATCCACACAGGACAAAAACCTCATTGCTGTTCAGAATGTGGTAAGTCGTTCTTAAGGAGAAGCAATCTTCAGAGGCACAGAAGAATCCACACAGGCGAAAAACCTTATTGTTGTCCAGAATGTGGTAAATTGTTCTCCTGGAGTAGTGAATTTGAGTTGCACAAAACAATTCACACTGCAGAAAAACCTCATTGCTGTTCAGAATGTGGTAAATCGTTCTCAAGCAGAAGCAGTCTTCAGAGTCACAGAAGAATCCACACAGGAGAAAAACCTCATTGTTGTTCAGAATGTGGTAAGTCGTTCTTAAGGAGAAGCAGTCTTCAGAGGCACAGAAGAATCCACACAGGAGAAAAACCTTATTGTTGTCCAGAATGTGGTAAATTGTTCTCCTGGAGTAGTGAATTTGAGTTGCACAAAACAATTCACACAGGAAAAAAACCCCATTGCTGTTCAGAATGTGGTAAGTCGTTCTTAAGGAGAAGCCATCTTCAGAGTCACAGAAGAATCCACACAGGAGAAAAACCTCATTGCTGTTCAGAATGTGGTAAGTCGTTCTTAAGGAGAAGCAGTCTTCAGAGGCACAGAAGCATACACACTGGAGAAAAACCTCCTTGTTTTCCAGAATCTGGTAAATCGTTCTCATGGAGAAGTGAACTTCAGTGTCACAAAATAATTCACACAGGAGAAAACCCTCATTGTTGTTCAGAATGTGGTAAGTCTTTCTCTAAGAGAAGTGCACTTCAGAGGCACAGAGGAATCCACACAGGACAAAAACCTCATTGCTGTTCAGAATGTGGTAAGTCGTTCTTAAGGAGAAGCCATCTTCAGAGGCACAGAGGAATCCACACAGGACAAAAACCTCATTGCTGTTCAGAATGTGGTAAGTCTTTCTTAAGGCGAAGCCATCTTCAGAGGCACAGAGGAATCCACACAGGACAGAAACCTCATTGCTGTTCAGAATGTGGTATGTCGTTCTTATGGAGAAGCAATCTTCAGAGGCACAGAAGAATCCACACAGGAGAAAAACCTCATAATTATCCAGAATATGGTAAGTTGTTCTCCTGGAGTAGTGAATTTGAGTTGCACAAAACATTTCACACAGGAGAAAACCCTCATTGCTGTCCAGAATGTGGTAAATCGTTCTCAAGGAGAAGCAGTCTTCAGAGTCACAGAAGAATCCACACAGGAGAAAACCCTCATTGCTGTCCAGAATGTGGTAAATCGTTCTCAAGGAGAAGCACTCTTCAAAGTCACAGATTAATCCACACAGGAGAAAAACCTCATTGCTGTTCAGTATGTGGTAAATCGTTTTCTCGTTTGAGTAATCTTCAGAGTCACAGAAGAATCCACACAGGAGAAAAACCTCATTGCTGTCCAGAATGTGGTAAATCGTTCTCAAGTAGAAGCAGTCTTCAGAGGCACAGAAGAATACACACTGGAGAAAAACCTCATTGTTGTGCAGAATGTGGTAAATCGTTTTCAGGGAGAAGTGAACTTCACTGTCACAAAAAAATTCACACAGGAGAAAAACCTCATTGCTGTCCAGAATGTGGTAAGTCGTTCTTAAGGCGAAGCTATCTTCAGAGACACAGTATAATTCACACAGGTGAAAAACCTCATTGTTGTCCCGAATGTGGTAAATTGTTCTCAATGAGAAGCACTCTTCAAAGTCACAGAATAATCCACACAGGAGAAAAACCTCATTGCTGTTCAGTATGTGGTAAATCGTTCTCACGTATGAACAATCTTCAGAGGCACAGAAGAATCCACACAGGATAAAAACCTCATTATTGCCCAGAATGTGCCACATAATTTTCTGACAAACGCAGTTTTCAAAGGCACATTGAAATTCATACTGGAGAGAAGCCATATTGCTGTTCTCAATGTGGAAAAAAGTTTTAAACACTAGCTCATTTCAAGTAAACACACAAACTCCCAGTAAAGCAAAAATGCAGTATGTATGTTCTGAATGTGTCAAATGTTATACAAGCCAGAAAGGTCTTTATCCACATGCCACAACCCATACTGAAGAAAAATCTCATTGCTGTTCTGAAAGTGAGAAACGATTCTTATATTTAAGTGTAATTCAGTGCCACATCAGAACTCTTACTAGAGATAAACCTTATTGTTGTTCTGAATTTGATAAGCAGTCCTCACAATAAAGCACCATCACAAGTCACACTGGAGAGAAACCTCACCTTTGCTTGGAAGGTGGCAAACAATTCCCACACATTAATTCTCAGTATAAGTATACAAAAGTCATACTGGAGAGAAGCTTTACAATTGTACTGAATGTGGAATGTTATTCTCGTATAACAATTCCTTCACAATCATAAAATAATACATTCTGGTTAGAAACAAAGCTGTTCTGACTGTGGCAAGCTTTTCTCAGACCGCACAACTCCTAAAGAACACATGAGAGTTCACTCTTGAGAGAAAGCTAATTGCTGTCCAGAATATGGCAAACGATTCTCAAGTCCAAACGCACTTAGTTGCCACAGAAGGATCCACACTGGAGAGAAACAGTACACCTGTTCTGAATGTGGTAAAGGGTACTCTTCCAGAAAAAGGTTTTGGAGTCACACGCAAAGTCATATTGGAGTAAAGCCTGTCCCAGAAATGACAAATGATATTTTCATTGGATCCTCATTCAATAAAAATGAAGAAAAATCTTCTGAATGTGGTAAAGGACTCCAGTTGAAAGTAGTTAATAAATACATTAGAATAGTGGACAAAACACTGAAAGTGGCAAACAGATCCTAGATGTAAGTTATCCTCAGAGCCACATATGAAATCACACTGGAATAAACACACTGGAATACAACAGATATTTCACAAACAGAAAGAATTTTCTTCAACAACTTCTAGGTGTAAGAAAAAAACCTCATTGTTGTCCTAAATGTGGTTATCTCTTTTCAGACAGCAATGGCCTTCATAGTCATAATTGACTAGCCTATTGTGGTAAGCCTCTTAGCTGTTCTGAATGTTGAAAGTGGTCCTCCTATATCAGCTATCATCAGCATCATGTAAGATTTCAGGAAGGACTCAGAAACGGTACTGCCAGGACGTCAGCCATACATGGACTGATCATCTGTGCACCAATGCTGTGACATAAGATGGTGAACAATACAAACACCAGACAAGAGAATGAGGTAGCAACAGAACTGTGTCGTGATGATAACTTCAACCTCACAGCACAACTGAAAAAGTTCAATGTAATAATAAAAAATGGAGAACTCAAATCAAATCCACATTGCAGTGCCAACTACCAGGAGGTGCCACTGACAACAATGGGAATATTTGTGTTTCGGAAGTTTGGAGATGGGTCCTTATCTGAGTAGCAATGAACTTGTACCGTTTGTGAAAGAAAAAAACATTAACTGTAATGATTATAAGTTGTTACTTCACAATACCAAGGACTGTATTTTGTATTAATCATGCTGTAGAGAGCTATATGATTTGTTATTTCTATATCATCTGTTCTTCATTTAGGTAATAAAAGAATTAGGCTTGTGCACAGAATTATTTTATGAGAAAATGCTGACCTCTTGATACTAACAGAACACCCTGTGATATTATAAATCAATGTGACAGTTTCTGAATTCTTAAAACTATTTGAGCATATTTCTTAAAACTGTGGGTGCTCTGATAACCTCTTTATTTGAAAGAAGCAATGTACACATTCCAATTCAGGTAGTCGTAAGCTATTATAATTTATGTATAACTTCAAAATGAAATGCCATGTGTTATTTTTTTATTTTATTTTTTATTAATACACTAACTAGGTATATAGAGGGAGGCCCCACGTTAGGCAGCAGAATGTCTGATCTGACCAGTCAATGGCACTGAGCTTTACGCTATTCTCTTTGACTCACCAAGAATAAAGAAATTGCTTTATACTTTAAATTATTGTTTGCCTCCTGTTGTTTCCGATTTCAGCATCCACAGATTTTGGTGGCCTGTATGGGGACAGGAACGGCCAAGCGACTACCTGAGTAGGATCGTCCAGAGGACCAGCAAAAGGACTGATTCCAGCTGGATCGGGAGGACCAGCTCCGGAAAAAGTTAGGACTGGCCTGCCTCGGATGAGTCCTGCATGAGGAGTCCTTGACCTCCTCTGATTTTTTTCCTGGAAGTCGAGTGAAGTACAAACTTCCACACAAGAGTAAAATTTTTGGTGAGTTCCTGGGGTCTTTTTGACAGGGAAAGATAATCTTAGCCGATTAAGGTGCCTCCGGACAGAAATAAAGGTGCTAGAATAGCTAGTGAGTACGCCCCTAGGAATTGAAAGGAATATTAAAGACAGAATGGGTGGGAAGAACAAAAAGTAGAAAAGGAGCACTTTTGACCTGGGCACCGAATAAGTGAGGTGTTGAGAATGCTTAGTTAGTACGCTCCCTGGAACGGGACGGAGTTTATTACCGGCTCAGGGATAAAAATAAAATAAAATAAGGCGAGGCATGGGAAGAATAGATAGGAGGGAAAACAACTCATATGGAAAATAAACTTAGTATATTCATGTATTACCATAAATAAATATAGGAAAATATACAAGCATTAACCTTAGTGGAAATATTAATGTAAGCAAGGCCTGCTAATGGTTAAATAAAGGCACAGGCCGTATTTCTTTTTTAATTGCAGCTTAACTTTAGCTGCCAATATAATCTAGCGAGAAGACCCCAGAAGGGAGGAAAATAAGGTAAGGACAGCCCCAGGATGGAAAAAGGGAAAACACCTGTTTTGCTCTCAGCTGACCTAAAAGTAAGCGAATCAGAAAAATAAAGATATTTGACAAGAAAATAAAAATACCGCGGTCATCATAAAAGAATGTGACAGGCCAGCTACAGGAAAGGGGAGTCAGAATAAGCAGCGAATGAGCTGCTTCAAGCGAGGTCAGAATGATAAGAAATGAGATATAATCTGTGATTTTTGAATTGTTCAGAGCTCAGCCTAATTTGGCCGAATTGATTTGAGTCCGTGTTATCGTTTATTGCAATAACTCTGTTTGCCTATCCTCTTGACTTCTCAAAGCCTTCATTCCGGGTGAAGACTTTTGGTGTGTCTTTGCGCCGACGATTTTCTCTTCAACACTCACAGGCGGGACACCAAAGCACTGTTGCGGGAGGGCAAGTCTCTCTTGTCTCTAATGTCTGGTCATATTCCTGCTCCAACGGGTTGATCTGATGTGGAAACCATGAGCGGTAACCAGCTGTTAGACGAGTGAAGAAGGGGGTCGTCGCTGGAAAGTAGAAGCCCCTTACCCAGTTGTCCGACAAGACTGTTAGTCCGCTTAAGCCACGAAGCAGCAGATAGTGACCCGGGAAACAAAATGGACCAGGGGCAGAAAACCGCAGGGGCTGAAACCTTATACCTTGCACTATTGGTGCTATCCAATAATGAGAAAAACAAATAGTAAACCGGTCAACATCCCTTTAGGAAATCAAAGGTCTCTGTTGGAAGGATTGTTTTCGGAGGAAGGAAATTGAATTTTAAAGCCGACTGAAACTGGAAAACTTGGCTCTTCTGCTTTGCAAATCATGAATCCATGTACTCATCTGTGACTGAATAAAGACTAATTGATTGAACTATTCCTGTTACTTTCACAGTTTACTTGGCACCTGAACAGTTCCCGTCCTACCGGGAACCTGAGTGAAGGTGCGAAGTGCAGACAGGAATAAGATTGGTGACGGGTGAGCACAACTGCTTTACTGTCCGGGAGAGGTACTGGGGACTAGGCTTGGGCGGTAATACGGTTAAATGGTATCCCGCGGGATCTAAAAATAGCAACAGTATCAGTTTCAATACCGTTATACCGTCATAAAAACAATGCACTTATATAGGAGACAAGGATTAAATATTAAATATAATTTATTTAATGCCTAAACATGCGTATGTGTGGTTGTCATCACGTGACAGCATGGAGGAGAAAGAGAGAGGTGGAGAAAGATGGCAAGTCGCGCACCAAGTGACCTGGTCTCGAAATAGAACACAACTTCTGCAGTTTGGCAGTATTTCGGGTTTCGACCGAACGAGAAGGGAGAGGTGGTAAATACGGACGAGGCAATTTGCAAATTGTGCAACAAAAAGGTGACCGCGAGAGATGGAAATACCTCGAACCTAAGGTCGCATATACGAAACCACCATCCACTCACTGCTGCGAGGATGGACCCGAGTTCACTCAATGCAACAGTTTCAACACCTCCCGATGCAGGACCAACAACATCTAGGTCCACCGCCAGTACGCAGCCGACGATAATGGGGGCCTTCGGGAAAGCAACAAAGTACAAAAGGGACAGTGTCCGTTGGAAAACCTGTACTGATGCAGTGGCAAAATACTTGGCGAAGGAAATGGTCTCTTTCCACACAGTGGAAAAAAAGTCCTTTACGGACATGGTAAAGGTTCTAGATGCCCGGTACGAGCTGCCTGGTCGGAAATATTTCTCACAAACAGCCATCCCACATTTATATAGTAAAGTTAGAGACAATGTTCAAGTGCTGCTGTCAGCGGCAGACAGTTATTCCTTAACAACTGACATGTGGTCGTCAGTTAACATGACACCATATATGTCTCTGACTGTCCATACTATTACACCTGACTGGAAACTTGAATCCAAATGCCTCCAAACTACGTATTTTCCTCAGAGTCATACAGCGGACAAACTTGCTGCTGCGCTCAGAGCTGCACTTCAGGAATGGCAACTTGACGAGAAAAAACTTTCAGCCATAACCACTGACAACGCTGCCAACATTCATGCCGCAATCAGGTCCCTGCATTGGCCGTAGCTATACTGCTTCGGTCACAATCTAAACTTGGCTGTCACAAATGGATTGCATGACCAGAGGCAAAAAACTGAGCGCGCCCTCGGACTATGCCGTAATATTGTCGGGGCCTTTTCACACAGCTGGCAACGTAAGCATGAACTCCACAAGAAGCAAGTGGACTTGGGACTCCCAAAACATAGTCTCATAACGGTAAGCATAAAACGTGCAGAGAGTTCCTCAGGGGCAGGGGCTCAAATATAAAAAAAGGGGCATATATATATGCATCACATAAATAAATTATATTGAAAAGTAGGCTATATTAAAATAGAAAACCATTTTTTAAATTGTAATTTTTTTCCCGTATTTTTTATCAAATAAATGCAGGCTTGATGCGCATAAGGGACTTATTTAGCCTAAAATAAATGTGCATGCAAATTTCACCAAATGGAATAATATACATTAATGGACTTATTTATTTATGCATTCATTCGTTTATTTATGCCTATTTATTCATTCATTTGTTTATTTAGGCCTATTCATTCATTTAATCGTTTATTCATCATTCATTAATTAATTCATCCATCCATCCGTCGGCAGGACTGCGCAACTCGCTGGGGTTCCAAACTGGCAATGGTGGAGCGCATCCTCGAGCAGGCCCAAGCGATCAGACACGTCCTGTCTGATGACAGAAGGCGCAGCCTGTCCCTGACCTGGCCGGACATGGATGTCTTGAAAGCTGTTCACGAAGCACTGAAACCAGTTGGTGACTTCACTGATATTTTGTCAGGAGAAAATTATGTGACCAGTTCCTGTATCCTCCCCATACTACAGCTCTGCAGGGACAATGTGTTGGCTGCGTCAGAAAATGACCTCCAGCTCACAAAGTCAATCAAAACTGGAATTCTAATAAAGCTGGAGGCCAAGTATGAATCCAATTCAGTGCGCAAAATATTGCGAAAATGCACTTTCCTCGACCCTCGTTACCGTGGAGGATGTGAGACGGATGGCAACGCGTTGGCTGAGACCAAGGCTGAATTACAAGCTGAGATCGTGAGCTTAGAGGCAGCAGGTCCAGTGGCCATCAGAGTGGAAGAGGGAGAGGCGCAACCTGTACCCTCACGAAAAAAGATGACTCTGGGAAGTATGCTGCAAAAAAAATCTGATGCAATGGCAGGTCCCGTCGGCATCTGCACCATAGAGGACCGAGTCGGAGCTGAAATAACAGCCTACTGTTTGGAGCCAGTTACTCAAGGAGACGAGGACCCACTTCTCTGGTGGAAAAATGCTGCCGGGCGTTTTCCCCAGATGTCGCGAGTGGCACGAAAGTACCTGTGCGTCTGTGCCACAAGCACACCATCGGAGCGGGTTTTCAGCACCGCAGGTAAAGTTGTCGGTCCACGACGTGCCCTTTTAAAGCCGGACAAAGTAAACATGATGGTTTTTCTAGCGAAAAATCTTGACTAGATTGATGCCACTTGCCATTCGTTCCTATTCGCACTGTGTTTATTTTTATTTATTTAATTGATTCAGGTATTTTTATTTGGTTTACGTTAAAAACAATATTGGAAAGAAGACTGGAAAGAAGTTTTTGTTTAGTACTATTGCTTTGCAATACTTTTTATAATATGGATGATGTTTATGTTAATTCAACTCTGGTTGACTGTTGTGGGTCTTTTTGCACTTTTTTATAAGCTGCTCTTCTTTGTTATTAAAAGTTGTTCAGGCAGTGTGATTTAATTTAATTGAGTTGTGTGCGCATCTCCACGCGAAAACTGTTCTGGATGTTTATGTTAATTTAATTCTGTTTGACTGTTGTATTTGCACTTTTTTATAAACTGCTATTTGTTGCTAATAAAAGTTGTTAATATTGTTCTGCATGTTATTTTGTTATTGTTTCAGTATTAGTGTTTGATATTCAGTTTCTGAACGGTTTAGGCACAAGGCAACAGTTTGGTGATGCTGTCTGAGCCTTACGTCACAATTTTTTTATTATTCACGGTAATACCGTATACCGAGGTAAAATAGGGAGGAGGTTTGACGGTATAAAAATTTGGATACCGCCCAACCTTACTGGGGACGTAATGATTAGAGCGCCTCTTGGAATGAGACGGAGTACTAAGTAGACTCGTAGTTAGAAGGGAGAGGTGTAAGTTTAGTAAAAGGGAAAGTACATCCCGGTCGGAGAATCTCTAAAGCAGGGGTGTTGAACTCCAGTCCTGGGCCCTCATGTATAAACAGTGCGTACGCATAGAAATGTTGCGTAAGAACTTTTCCACGTTCAAATCAGGATGTATAAAACCTACACTTGGAGTAAAGCCACGCATTTTTCCACGGTACCTCATACCTTGTCGTACGCAAGTTCTCCGCTCGGTTTTGCTGACTGGCGGCACCCAGCGTCAAAGCAGTGCTACTGTTCCTGTGTGGTTACACCTTATTTTCTTGACGCGGCTTTATAAATACACTGAAACTAACCGCATATTGTTTATTAGTGTAATGCATCTGATCGTTATTAACTTGTAACAATATAATGGTCCAGGGAATAGCCATAGTATTCCAAATACCATAACTGATTTAGCATTGTTACTCTCACTGCACCACCTTCTTCTTTTTTCAGCTGCTCCCGTTAGGAACTGCCACAGCGGATTATCTTTTTCCATATTACTCTCACTGCACCACTCGGAGTATTTATATCACTGTATCTGAGTGGGGAATCACAGCAGCAGCTGATCGGAAAGAGAATTATCGGTATACAGCTTCAAGCACACGCTGTCTGAGCCACGGCAAAACGTTTCAAAGCCTTTCCTGTACGGACCTCGCGGTTCAGAAACAGTTTCATCCCAAGAACTTTAAATGCACTCAATCAATTGCTCCTTGTAGAACTGTTTGTACTTATAAGTACAATCACCCCAGTGTAAACTTACACTAATTGTAATATCGCACAACCTGAGCCACTTTATAAAGCCGGTATTTACATATGATGACGATATCATTTTTAAGATGAAATGCAGCAAAATATCTTTATTATATTATACAGATAAAACTTTAACTTCATTTAAATAATCTATATTCTTCACTGGGACTGGCGTGAAGGATGGAATAATTAAACATGTTCTACGAAGATATTTCAGTGTTCCTTAAACATTTTGAAGAAGAAAAGATGGCTTAACGTCTATTACAGAGCTGATTGTGTGGCGATCGGTTACTTGGAGAAAGAAAAGCAAGGACTGCAGGGGTGGCTACACCAATATATATTGAATATAAAACAGAAAGAGAAAATAACAACACAGCTAAAAACACAGCGACAAATTTTTGCAAAAGTTAAACGTTTATGTCATGAGCACGAGTTGGCCATGCAGTGTCCGCAACGGACATCGCCATCCACCGTGCATAAGCTACCTTATTGACATTGGCGGGCGAAGGAGCCACCGATTCTTCCTCTGCCCAGGGCCACCACAAGCCTAGAGCCGCCCCTGAGTACTGCTGCAATAAATTATTTCATCGAAGGTCGCACACAATCACTGTGCCGTGAAACTAATGTTTAATAACGTAGGCCTACTTTAACTCCTATCATCATAAAAATGATGTCACGTATACATCTCAGTATTTTAGTTATTCAGAGAGCTGTAATATCACGAATGTAATGGATTCTGTGTCCTGTCGGAGGAAGAGAGCCGGTTTAAGAAGCAAGTAGTGATTCACACACACAGAGCACAAAGAAGATCACATACAAAACAAAGCATTTAACGTGCTACTTTAATTACGATGTGATCTATGAAAACAGTTAATTAAACGACTTTAAGATGAAGTTTATGATGTTCTACTTTAATAACAAAATGAACTACATGATAAAAGTGGAAATTTCCAGATGGAATTTGACATTTCGTGCTTTATCCCCACTGTGTGCCTTTGTTTTTTCTCTGTACCCTAGTAAGCTTTCATATGACAGACAGTGGGCTACAACTCGCCTTTTCACGGTGACTTTGATATGTGACTTCTTTTTTATTTCCGGCACTGTGCGATTTTGTGAACGTGAGCTTTCAAGTTTCTCCAACACGCTATGTCACTCAATCAACTTCCTTTTGTTGATTATACCACGGTTTATTTGAACAAATAGTATGTTTTTCCTTTGCCTCCACTTGGTATTCTCTGAAATTCTTATATTTTCTCCCGTGCTTTTCCCATTGTCTTTCACAGAAGGTTAGAGCTTAAGGGAGATTTATATTCATTTGCATATTCAAAGAGGTGTAATTCTGGGAGGAGTTACATAAAGCGCCTGCACGAGTGTTACTTTTCACGCTGATCGGGATTTATGTAGTGGAAGAACGTGAAAGTTGGAGTACACACAGATTCCTGCATCTGGATTTTTCTGTGCATAAGCAATTGGTTGGAGTGAAATTGATTAGAGTTTGACACCCCAGTTTAGCTGGTCACCTGTTGGCTGATTTCACATTTCATTTCTGTTTGGTTGTCATTTAATGAAGACAAGAATCAATTCAGTGAACTGAATCCTTAAAAACGGCTATTAAAACGAAGGGAAAAGGAGTTAATTAGCAGTGAAAACTGATCACTGATTAGGAAAAGAGTTAGAAAGAAAACCTGCAGCCACAGCCGCACTCCAGGCCTGGAGTTTGACACCCCTGTTGTAAAGTAATAGGACAGTGAGCAGCATAAAGTGTGAATGAATTAGTGAGGTGCTGGGAATGCTGAGTTAGTACACTCCCTGGAATGAGACAGAGTCTTTTTAGAGACTCAGAATAAGCAATGGGGGGAGTGGGAACAATTGAAATGGAAAAAACAGGGTGTGAATGAGAAGCCGCTGTTCGGAGGATTGTTTTCGGAAAACGTACTAAGGAAGAAAAAAAAAAGCGACTCTCCAAGACGCTACATAGAACAGAAAACAGGGTTAGATTTAAAAAATAATGTAAACGGTGGATTAAACGGAGCGGGCGCAGGTGGCCAGTAGAAGGCACTGGTGATATGAGTGAAATACAGGAAGTTAGGAAGATTGTACATAGAAATGCACGAGGGTGTTGTAATAGAGGGTCATATAAAATGGAAATGTTTGATTGATGGGAATTGATAATTAAAGGCAGAGCCCATGAGGGACTGCAAAACCAAATGAAACTTATAGTAGAAAAATAAAAGTTGTTCTTGATAATTCAAGAAACATCCCAAAAGTCCATACAAAAGAAGGAAAAATAATATAAATAAAAAGAAGAACAGATTATACCTTGATTTAGCGTCAGCATGCATTCCCCGCAGTTACGATCGGTGCAAACAGGTACTGTGGCACAAAGACACGACTCGGGGGAAAGGGATGACTAATAAGCCCCGATTCTGAACCCTCAGGGTCAAACATGAATATGAAAGGATGGAATTTCAAGCACCATTAATACAAGTGCCCATTCCGCAATATAATTTACAGCAGCCGGACTCAGATTAAAACCGTCCCACCTTAAGAAACTGGGACCTGCATGAATTAAAAGAGGTGGTGCAGGAATTGCTGAACCTGTTCATGAGGGCAGAGAAGCAGTTAGATGACATGTATAAGCCAAATGCTGCAAAATGGATTCAGGTCCTTGGAAGGAAAGCTAATTCCAAGCTGAAATGATGTGAGAGGGCAATGGACTGAGACTCTGGGTTGATAGTGGCCAGATCAGTGTTCAGTGGACAATTACAAGCACAAATGAATGCAAAATATATCAGCCCTCTAATGCCCAGTGAACTTGTTTGGACAGACTTGATGGCCCGCCTGTGCCTTTACATCTCAGTTATGAAAAAGGGAGTGAAGGTCACATCAGAACAACACACCGCCCGTGCACTGACCACCACAGTAGCAATATGCCTGTGGCAACTGTCAAAATGTCAATCAAATTTGATGGATGACTGGAAGTCCCGCCCCTTTCTTCTGATGTCATTAATGTGACCTTTCTTTGAACTCTCCCCCACACCCCTTCCTGTATTTAACTCAGGAAACGGCAAAGATCCGATTGCAGGATGTCTGGTCCTTCCTTGAACCCGCTCCCACCCACCTGTTTGCCCCAGGCCCAGGAAGCTGTCAAGAGCAGACTTGATGGATGGGTGACCCCTCTTTGACCCTGGCCCCCCTCTTCCGAAGAGAAGTTTATACATGTCCGGGCAAGTTTCTATCCAGACCCAGCCGTCCCTGCCACGGTCTCCGAGAGCAAGAAGGAACCGCAGGGGGCTCTCAAAGAGACTCCTAGTGCCCCCGAAGACCCTGTGTACGATGAGATTTTGAAAAGTGCCCCGGATAAATCAAAAAAATACACTGAAATTATTTTACAGAAAATGGCTTATAACCCTAATACAACCTACTGGAATGGCTTGGGAGAGTTTGTGCTTCGTGGAGATCCGTTACCCGGAACAAATATGGTTGATCTAATGTGGAACTTGACTGCCCGGCACAACATCCCGTCCTATCGTAGGCCTAGGGGTTGGAAAGAATTTGTTAAGGCCCTGGCCGGTTTTAACATTCCGGCCTCCACCGTGCCAAACGCCGACACGACAGAACTTCTAGAGAGCTTCCAACCTTCTGCCCCAGAGGGGTCTGCCGCCTCTATCACTGCCGCTGTATCGCCCTCTGCTGCTTCCGATACACCTGTTGGCAAGAAAACCAAAGCTCGCAAAAAGAATGAATGGATTCCTTATTGAAATGTAATTATATTTTTGTTTAATAAAATAATACATTTGATTATACAGACTGTCTATTTGTTATTAAGATAATTACAGGTCATAGAACTTTGCATACAGGGGTGATCCTGGAAAACTCTAGAAATGTTCTTAGACAAGGTACTAACAAAATTTTGAACCATATCATCGTTCTTGGTGACCTCATTAAAATACAGGTTTATGATCTCTTGATAAGAACGTCCTTTTCCTCTGTAATGCAGGAAAAAAATACAATGCTGTCCGCAGACGCTGGAAAACCAGCTTTGAAGCTGTTGGTTATGGTGAATAATTTCTTTACAGTTTCTGTTTAAAAAGCTGTATATTTCTTCAGGAAAACAGATAAAGTCTGGCGGGGCTCCATAGGAGTCAAAAAATTCTCCAGTTCCATCTTCTCTGAGATGTATCGCCAGCCAGTGCTGTCCGGGTTGATTTTGACGGTGAGTGTTGACGATGATCATGGCCGGGAGCTCCGTAAGTATTTTTTCAGGCAGTTCGTCGCAAGCCAACACTCCGTAAAACTGATTTTCTGTGTACGGATTACCGGACATGAGTTCCAAGATCTGCAGGGTGTTCATGCTTTGTTAGTAATCATATAGGATGTTTCTTCTCTGGTTTATTTCAATAATGTTGTCAAAGACGGCGTACACTATTAGATTCACGGTGTGGGGTAGAGGCTGTCGAAAGCGTATTTCACATCTCATGTTCCCTGTTTTCACCAAGGAGAAATGGTCTCCACATTTTTGATCAGGCGTCAAATCAAAGGCAAACAGGGTGTATCCCTGGGAGAAGTCAGAGCGGCTAATGGCTAGAGGCTGGTCTTTCAAATGTTTTCTGGATGCCAACACGAGGTTGTAATATTCTCGAGCTGTGTTGTCATTAGCAAAGTTGGGTTGAAAGGGCTTGGCTGGAATCTGCTCTCCGTCCAAATACAAGGCCAGGAATTCCAACTGGTTATGCTTGAAATTGAAGGGATTTCTGGCGTAATCCCCAGAAAAGGCCTCATTATCCACCATGCCTATGACCACGTACTTGGGCAACTGCCCCAAGAACAAGTTCTCTTGATTGCTCACACGTATCCCTGCCGGCATACTGAGAACTTTCATATTCACTCTTTCCACTGGGTACTTGGCGTTGGTAGTTGTGAGAGCGTGGGCATGCCCTAATTTCACCGCCGCCGAAACTTTAACTTTCTTGATAAAAATAGAGACGGATAAAATGTTTACTTTGTAACGGTCGGCATCTCCGGACATCAGACAGAATTCATTTTTGCTCCGAACCATGTTTATTCTGACGTCCACTCCGTTTAGAATTATTTTTTCTTGAAAAAATAGGTCGGAATGAATAAGTCCGAGGAGTTATGCTGTTTTACCCTGTGCTGTATAACTCTTTCTTGTTTTTGAATCCATCATTCGGGCTATCCAAGGTGGTGTTTTCATGTTCGTTGGCCGTATCTTTGTAAAAAAGACCTAAGGCAAATTGGAACTTGAGAGTTTCATTGCTGTAATTTAACAATTCCTCAAAAAGGGCCCTGTACGGGTAGAGGCTGGAACTCTGTGATATTAAATGGTCTCCAAGGGTCACGTCCACTTGTGAAAATAAAGCGGCTATCAGATAATTAACAAAGATTACCCTGGCCACGGGTGGCGGATTAGTTCTGTCGGCATTGACGATTTTGCATCGGACGTGTAGAAGCGTGTTATTCAGATCCAAGTAGTCTTCACCGTTCCCAGTAATCAAAAACTCTAGCGGCGCGACTTCAGATAGAGCTGAGAGAGGGGGTACCTCGACATAGATGCTTTTTTCTACACTAGTCTGAGTATAGGTAACCGTAAACATGTCCAGTTTGGATTTCACACACTCTTGAGACATTCGATGAACGAAAGACATTTTGAGTTAAAAAATGTTTTTCGATTTCTTTTTTCTGCGGGACTTATCCTTGTGGCTGAGAGAAGAAAATGATGTAAAAGCTGAACGGCGCGTCTTTTTGAGGATGGGTCCGGCACGTGAACCAGAAGGTCTCTTACATTTAGTTTTCCTCATTACAAGCAGCCCCGACCCCCCTTGATTTTCTTTGCTTCCTCGAGTCATAGCTCCGGACATGGCCCCCACCACAACGTCTTTGACGATATTCTTGGCGGCTGATTTAATGTGTGGTTTGACAATTTCGAAGCCACTTTTCAAGAGAGGCAGAGCTCTTCTAAACAGACCTCGGAATATCCCTCCGATCCCAGAACCGTACATCACGGGAGCCCCGGAGAAACCGGGGAGCCCGCTACCCGCTTTGGCTTCGTAATAATGCACGTAAGAGGTAGGGTCCAGGTAAGATCTCATCTCTGTATTAGTCATGCACGCACCTCTTAGAGGGTCTAAAATGTAACTTGACTATGACCTTGCCAAATTGAAATGGAACTGGTTTGTTCTGATCCGTCTTTATTTCAAAGTATCAAACTGAGTCTTGCTGATTGGAGCGTAGTGCGGCTTGTCATAGGTGATTGTGGTAATCTTATTCATCTCATCCTCAATATGTACGCATCTCAAGAGAGGGACGTAGCTGTCTCCGACTCTTTGGTGAGACACAATGTCGCTGTAGACATACAAGGTATAAAATCCCATTCTGATATCCGCGGGGTAAGGAGCCTCATTCGCCAGGCCTATGGTCATGTCCGAATGGGCTCCTAGATTTCTCCCCAACTGCCCCCTGACATGAAGAGTTTCATCCTTCGCTGTGTTTATGACGTAGAATCTTCGCTCCAGAGCGTTGTAGCGGAATCTCACTGTGTTTTCAGGTATTGGTAAGCCTGAAGAACTAGCCTCGACGGCTTTGGGTTCTTTTGACACCGCTTCATTCATCTTAGAGGTCACTTTCTCGACGCTAGAGTAATAGCCTGCGGGTATAGTATAAAACCTGGTTAATCACAGAGACACCAAAATAAAATCGTTATCCGGTTTGTCTAGGGTGTTCCAGGTGTGAGGATACTGGATTTCGGCCAAACCTACTTCCCAGGGACCCTGTAGTTCGATGGGTGTGGCTAATTTGATAGTAAACTCAGCTATGGTATTGTTAGGGAAAACATCTTGGGAAGAATTGCTGGGAAGAATGACGTAAAAGCTTTTTCTCTCCATTGTAAGCACCCGTAAATGAAATACTAATGTTTGCTTCTCAGTATTTAATGTCTTGCGCGTAGCTTTCAGGGATCCAACTGTTAAACTTTTCGGGCCATCTGAGCCATTTCACCAAAATATGCTTTTTTTTATGAATATTTTTTTTCACCAGAATCTTTTCAATCCTGAAGATGTCCGTACCACAAATCTTTTGTAACTCCATGTCGTAAAAGGAACTTATAATGTCTTCACCGTCGTAATCTTTGATCTTGTAGACCGGCGGATCCCTCGGGACTAGTTCAGAAATGGTAAATACCTCGTCTGAAAAGGTTTGTCCGTATCCTTTGGTAAAAGGACTCCGGGTTTTCGACACTCTCACTGTATCACCGACTTTGAACTTATATTTTGGATTTCTTTGGGTTTTAGTTATACCGTATAAGGTTATAAAGACTTTCCAAGAATTGGAAATATTCACTTCGGCAGGGGCCATTTTTATACCTCGGTGATAGCTCAGATTATAAGATTTCACCAAGTCCTATAACCCCGGCAGATAGGATTGGGTATTCCGGGAGCTGAAATAACGCCGCATTTTGGTCTTCAGAGTTAGATTGAACCTCTCCACCACTGAAGCCTTTAATTCACTAGCGGTGTTAAAATGTTTAATCCCGTGTTTATTGAGTAGGCTTTGAAATTCCTGATTGAGGAACTCTTTACTGCTATCGGTCTGTAGTTTGACGGGAACTCTACCTTCCTCCAAAATTTCTCGAAAAGTCCTCGTTACTTCTTTGCCCGTTTTGTTTTTCAGTACCCTGACCCAGGCATATTTAGAAAGAATATCTATACAAGTCAACAGATACTTGTAACCTTGGTTATACTCAGCCAGGTTTGTCATATCTACCAGATCAATCTGCCATTGCCCGTCTATATTGGAAACATACACTTTATTCCTTTTAAAATGAATTCTGGCCGGCTTATGTTTCGTGTAGGTGTATTGCCCCGATAACTTGTCGGCCAACTCTTGGTCCCCAATATGGTGACCCACACACAAGAGAGCTCTTTTCAAGGATTCTTTACCCCCCAAAGCCCCGGCATTTTCTGGGCTATAATATGTTTTTTTCCAAGACCTGCTCCATCGCCTGTGATAAAACAGACACTGACAACACTTAAACATATAGAAAACATTTATTTAGGATTCTGCTTTGCTTCTGCTTCAGGTTCAGAAAGACCCATCAGTTCTATCATATCATTAAATTCCAGGTCATATTTAGTCCACACATTCATATAACCCTCATGATTAATATTACGCTTACAAAACTCATTTGCCACACGGCGGGTTACACAGTAGGAGTATTCATCCATTTCATAAAATGACTGCATTACGGTGTCATAAATAGAGTTGGTATTTTCAAACTCACCCACAGTCTTTTCAACTACTGCGTATATTTTGTGATTCGGCAGTAGAATATTAAAATACCCTAGAATTTTCATTGCCAGTCCTTTCAGCCAAGACTTGCGGAAATTCTTCATAATCGTCTGAAAGCGTCCTATACGGTAGGTATTATCAGGTTCAAAGAGGCAGGTATGTCTTCTCTGGCTGGGATAATCTATCTTGCAGCCTTGACATTCTTTTTTCAGATCATAGTAGACAATAATATCTAGCAGAGATGTCATCAACCCTTTAACAAGCTGCTGGGTCTTTTTCCAGGTTTCAGGCAGCACACCATTCGGGCAATCCATATCTGTCTCAGACAGTTCGAAAGACATCTGTTCCTGCGGAACTTGTCTGTTCACCCACGGCTGTCCTTGAGCTAGGTGAGAGGTATCCGGCTGAGCAATATTAGCGGAGACTATGTTATCCGTCTGAGCACCATTAGCGGGGATCGGGTTATCCATCTGATCATCATCAACGGAGACCGGGGAAGACCACCCCGGACCTGGAGAACAGAATCCACTGCCTGGCTCAAGGTCTCTTGTCCAGAGAGACTGTAATCGGGTCGTATCTTAAGATACCGGATGTCAGTTTCTCGGTGTCCTTGAGGGACGTCCATCCGGACGGAGTTATAGAAATGGTAAGATTCAGGCCATGAAGCCTCAAGCCTTGGAGACTCTGGTGGGAGCCCTGAGGTTGTTGCGCCGCACCCTTTCATTTCAGAGTCTGTAGCGATCGACATGTGGGGATCTTTAAAAGCTTCAACGAATTCTAAAATGGTTCTATTGTTTTTTTGGGTCTGGTGACTAACAGGCTCAGTATTTATGGTAAAAGGGATGGGCGTGGCATAAAATAAAGGAGGGTTTTCCACTTCATCATCGCTCAAATTGAGCTATGATTCAAACCCTTAGTCCATTACTTGGTCACCTCTTCAGTTTGCAGAATTCAGTCCTTGAATACTAAAGGCGGCGGACAGTTTTCCTTGTTGTCGTCTGATAACAACTGTGTTTCGCACAACTTAGCTCGATCCTCGTCTGCCACTTCATCTTCGAGAAACTCCAGCACCAAACATTTTTTAACTCTTCTCAAACGGTCCTTCAAATAGACCCTGCGGAACCTACTCTTCACTGGGGCATTGGTCATAGATTCCATTTTTCTACACAGAGTCTTTAGAACCGAAGACGCACAACTTTTTTATACAGCACTTTCAGAAGGGTGGATGGCAGGGTCTGGATGGAAACTTGCCCGGACGTGCCTCAACTTGTCTTTGGAAGAGGGGGGCCGGGGTCAAAGAGGGGGCACCCATCCATCAAGTCTGCCCTTGACAGTTTCCTGGGCCTGGGGCAAACAGGTGGGTGGGGGCAGGTTCAAAGAAGGGACAGACATCCTTCAAACGGATCTTAACTGTTTCCTGCGGAAAAAACAGGAAGGGGTGTGGGGGTGAGTTCAAAGAAAGGTCACATTAATGACGTCAGAGGAAAGGAGCGGGACTTCCGGTCATCCATCAAATTTGATTGACATTTTGACAGTTGCCACATGTATATTACTACTCACTACCATTACATGCTCATATGCTGCCTTGATTGTTCATATTTTTTTCTCAAAACAGTAAAAATCTCTTTTTTCAGTGTATTGTATGATTTTTGGAATGCATTATGGTGAAGTCTGCCTCTCGGACTTTTCAGCTGCTGCTGTTAGAAAAAGAGACTATTTGCATAACGAACTGTTACATCCCTGCAGAACTGGCTGGAGCAGTATCTCTCTTACGTCACAACTGCTTTTCTTCTTGAGTGGTTCTAATCCCACATATCCCCATTGCTAAATCTGCTCGCTTTCAGTGGCGTGATGTGAGACAATGGGTATTAGCATGTTAGGAAGGGGAGGATTGGGAGTATATGGGACCTAATATTTGGTCCACCCCAGATAAATCTGTTAAGAAAATTGCGGTAGGACGATTTGTACCTGTAACCCGATCGCTCTGTCATTCATCTTCCACCTCTCCACCTACACTCATGCTGTTTACCCTTCAAATCTTTTAGTTAGACTCACCCCACTCATCTCTGTGGGTACAAGGGAAATAATATTTTGTCTGAATAGCTCAGATTGAACCCTTGGTCATTTTTCCCCAAAGTCATCCTCCCATTTACCTTGTGCACAATATCTTTTTCCGTTTGAGGCTGAGGCCGGTATTACCATTGACCATGCTGACTTATATAAGGGGGTGCTATTATTCCAATCCAATACTCTCATGTGAACTCTCCTATTCTTCCAGTTAGATAAGCAGATGGCTCGTGGTGGTTCATTCAGGACCTCCGCCGAGTCAATGCTGTTGTACACCTTAGGACTCCTATAGTCCCGAATCCTTCCGCTATTCTCTCTATAGTCACGTCCACTGCTATGTGGTTGTCTGTTTCTGATCTTGCGAATGTTTTCTTTTCAATTCCTGTTCACCATGACTTTCAGTTCTGGTTCACATTCACTTTTAAAGGGAAGTGTTGGATCTGAACTGTGATGCCGCATGGATATACAGAGTCTCTGTCCGTGTGTGTGTGAGTGTCCGTGTATGTGTGTGTATGGACAAGAATTAAATAAGATAAAAATTGAAAGGTTATTGGCCAAAGGGAGGTGGTGTCCTGGTGCAATATGTAGCTGAGTTGCTTTTATGCTCTGAGGCGCAGGAATAATGCGAAGAAGTCTCAAAGGCTTTGTTGGTCTTCCTAGTTGAAAATGGGCACAAAGTGACCCGGGAAAAAGTTGCAATTGATTAAAGAAAAATTAAATACCTGGGTCATGATTTGACTGCAGGAGAATGTGCACAGTCTGTAAGGCGGCAAGTTATGTCCATTCTTGGAATGTTAAGAAATTGCCGGCAATGGCTTAATAAAAAAAAAAAAAAATTGCTGAAAAAGCACAGCCACTCCAAGATTTAGTGACCTCTTCTAATTTAGCTTTGACTGATAAAATTTCATGGATGGAGCAGGCTGAGAAGGCTTTAACTGATATAAAATACATCTTGACGTCTGTGCCTGCATTAAGATTTCCGGACTAATCTCGTCCTTTCACTCTGTTCATGGCTGATAAAGGGGGGTGTATGACTGCAGTACTAATTCAACAACAAGGAAATAGACAAGGACCGGTTGCATACTTTTATAAAATAAATAAATAATTAAAACTGGACCAGTGGCCACTACAATCCCGGCCTGTTTGAGAGCAGCTGCTGTAACAACAATGGCCATATTAGCGCTCAGATGTTGTTCTCATGAGTCCACTAACTGCTAAGGTACCACATGCTGTACATTCCATCTTAGTACAGGCAGGAACATCTCATTTGACAGCCGCACTTGTGGTAGTGAAGTGTCAAACTCACACGGGGAAAACGAATCCAGTGAGTGAGGGAAATGTGCAAACAGACATGTGGGCAAAGAAAGCCACCCGGGATCCTACTTCACCACTAACCTCTTTATTTCTATAACAGGAGGAGGAACAAGAGTCACCCGAGGATACAGTTTTATCTCTACAAACTGTAGCAACGGAAAAGGAGATAAAGACATGGCAGAAAGAGGGATCAGAAAAAGATCCGAAAGGAATTTGGATCCATCCATTAACTAAATTTCCTTTTCTACCAAAAGCTTCCTTTCCAGGTATTGCAAAGGCTGCGCATGGTTTGGCCCACCATTCATTTTTTCCATGCAGACGGCGAAATTTTGTTGATATAGAGCTTTATGTTTACTTGTGATGTTTACCCCTAGGTATTTAAACTGTTCTGCAATGATAAAAGGTAGGGTATCTAATATTATATGCTTGAGAATTCACTGGAAAGAGTACACTTTTATTCAGATTAATTCTGAGACCACAGATCTTTTGAAATTCTGTGAGTGCTGCTAAGACTGCAGGCAGAGAATTTTCTGGGTCCGAAATATACAGTACCATATCATCTGCATATAATAAGATTTTCTGTTCCAGTCCTTCTCTGCCAATCCCCTTTATCTGATCAGTATTTCAACAATGTATTGCCAGTGGTTCAATGGCAATCGCAAACAGCAGCGGTGACAAGGGGCATCCTTGTCTAGTGCCACGTTCTAGTTTAAAGTAGTCTGAGCAAATGTTGATGCAAACTGAAGCTTCTGGGTTAGTATACAGTAATTTAATCCATGCACAAATGTTCGGGCAAAACCCAAACCAATGTAGTAAAAAGGTATTTCCATTCAATTATGTCGAATGCTTTTTCTGCATCCAATGATAAAAATATTTCTGGGGTGTTTGATTTAGTTGGTGAGTATATTACATTAAACAGGTGTCGAAGATTTGAAGATAAGTGCCGGCCCCTAATAAATCCAGTTTGGTCTTGTGATATTAGTGAGGGGAGCACTTTCTCCATCCTTCTAGCTATGATTTTAGAGAGTATTTTAATGTTGTTATTCAGAAGTGAAATTGGTCTGTATGATGCACATTGTAGTAAGTCCTTATTTTGTTTTGGAAAAACAGTGATTAGTGCTTGGCGAAAGGTTTGAGGAAGAGATTGGTTATCTCTGGCTTCTGTAAATGTTGCTAATAGGAGGGGAGCTAGCTGAGCTGAGAATTTCTTGTAAAATTCTGCAGGGTAGCCATCAGGGCCTGCTGCTTTCCCGCCTTGGAGTGACTTTATAGCATCTAGTAATTCTGATAATGCCAGAGGTTTATCAAGTTCCTCCACACTAAAAGCATCTATTTGTGGTATCTGTAATGTATCCAGAAATGCATTAGATTGTGTATTGTCTTCTTTAAACTCAGTAGTATATAGGGATTTATAGTAGTCTTTGAAAGTGTACATTATATTTTTGTGTTCGACGATTTTATCTCCGTTCGTGTTGGTTATTACCGAGATTGTGTTGCGCACTTCTTGCTTGTGAATTGTTTGAGCGCAAAGCTTATTAGCTTTCTCTCCATGTTCATAGTAATGATGTCTGGATTTGTAGATTATTTGTTCAGTTTCTTTAGTTGTCAAGAGGTTTCATTCTGAATGTAGTGCCTGCCTTCTCCTATGTAGAGTCTCGCTTGGTAGTCTGGCATGTTCTTCATCTATTTTAGCAATTTCGCTTAATATCTGTACTACTCTCTTGGCTTCGGATTTATTTCTGTGGGAAAGATATGAGATAATTTGTCCTCTTAAGAAGGCCTTAAGAGTTTCCCAGAGTATTCCTGCAGGGACCTCGGGGGATGTATTTGTCTCTAGAAAGAATTTGATTTGTTTGGATATAAATTCCGTACAATTCTCGTCAGCTAATAGAAGCGGGTTGAGGCGCCATCTGCGGGGTGAGTGTATGGGGCTTAGTAATTTTAGCTCCAAGATCATAGGTGCATGGTCAGAAATAACAATAGCATCGTATTTGCAAGATTTAATCATAGGCAAGAAGTTATTGTCAATAAAGAAGTAATCATTCCTTGAGTAGCAATGATGTACTGATGAGTAGAAAGAATATGTTCTTGAATTTGGGTTTTAAAACCTCCAGGGATCTGATAAGTTGTGATCAGTTATAAACTTTGTAATTGTCTTTGCGGTGTTAGATGCCATTCCCCCTGTGGAGGAAGTCCTATCTAAAAGTGGATTTAGAACACAATTAAAGTCTCCAGCCATTATAAATTTATGAGTGTTCAGATTGGGAATGGATGCAAATAAATTTTGTATAAATTCCTTATCATCAACATTAGGTGCATAAACATTTATCAAGATCATTTTACAGTTAGGTAAGTCTCCCATGACCATTACATATCTCCATTCAGGATCCAATACTACATCTGATGCTACAAATGGTACTGTTCTATGTATGAGAATTCCCACACCTTTAGTTTTCTTCGTAAAACTTCAATGGAACATTTGGCCAGTCCAGTCTTTTTGCAGCCGGAACTGATCCTTGCTTAGTAAGTGGGTCTCCTGTAAAAATACTATTTTAGCATTTAAACCTGTTAGGTGAGAGAGTACTTTCTTTCTCTTTAATTCGTGATTCAGGCCTTTAACATTCCAGTTTACGAAGTTAGCCCTATGCTAATGTGTCTTCTGCAATGTAAAATTACTCTCCACATGGTCGACAGTGATCTTGCATCTTTTCTTTCAGGTCTGCGTAGTGCCTTACAGATAGAGTACATGAACAAGTGAGGGAAACGCGGTGAACTACCTCATTACCTGACACGTAAATTTCTATACCAATTGGAACCTGGATACTGGTCAGAGATACCCGAAGGAAACATTGGCATGAACCTTGCTGGTGGGGACCATTCCAGGTGCTGTTATCTGTACCCCCACATGCCGTGAAGGTTGAAAGACTCCTTTCTTGAATGCACGGCTCTCACTGTAAAAAGTGAAGTGAATCATTAAGCTGTTGCTGTTGTTTGTACTTTCTGTGTTGGGACTCTGTCAAGGGATCATTCCCTTTTACTTAGAGGATAATCTGTTGTATAATTAGACGGTGTAATAAGTGGAGACCAGAGGCATGGAAAGGTTTGGGGCAGCCACCCGTTTAATCCGGTATCCTGGCTGCAAACGTCTTTGATGCATTGCATACATGTTTACACAACAGAGTCCAAAACAGAACTGCCTGCCAGAGCAAAGGCAGTGTGCTTTATAGCAGAGAGGGCGGAAGTGATGTCGTCCTCTGGGCCGGAACCGGAAGTGACTTCATCCTGGGGGGCCGGAACCGGAAGTGACCTCATCCTGGGGGCCGGCACCGGAAGTGATGTGTCCTTCCTGGAAATGGCGGCTCCTGGTGAGATTTCCCGGGTAAGACCTGCAGAGAACTCAGAAAGAGCGTCAGCGTACCCCGCCCCCCCCCTTGGCAGATGTATAAACAGTATGTTCTAGGCCCTTCAGCTGCCTCCCATGCACACGTGTGTGACAACGGGTAAATGTTAATTCTATTAAATACAGGTATATTCCTATCCCCTTTCATATTTACCCCTGTAATTTTAATCCTTAAGTGACAATTAGGTGTTTTGTGTGTGTGTTGGCATTTTAAGTGATTAAAATGAGGTGTGTTTTTGTTTCTTCGTTGATGTAATGGCACAGTTTGAGTTCTTTAATTGTGTGCAGAGTTGTTTAAGCTGAAAACTGTGCCGCTGCAGGAGTATACATCTCGTGTTGACACGTCTCAGAGACGAGTCCTTTGTGACAGCAGAGAGAGACTGAGCTTCACTGTTTATTGGATTGGTGAGGAGTCAACTTCTTTGAGCTGAACTAAGGTAAAGAGCGTACAGTACATCCTCCAGAGTGGACATAATATCACGAGAACGTCGTAGTGCTTGATTCTCAAATGTTGTGTCTATGCACACCCACAGTTCATCAGGCTTCTTCATAATGACCATCTTGCAGATCCAATCAGTCGGTTCAGACACCGAGGCAATATTGCCATCAGCTTCATTTTTTTCAAGCTGGGCTTTAACATCATCCTTCATCTCAACTGGCACATGATGTGGGGGACACTGGACTGGCTGTACTAATTTGTCCAGGTTCAAATGTGTGGTGCCAGGGAGGTAGTCTATTGGTCATGTGAGACATCAGCATACATTTTAATCAGAAGGTGAGGGGCTCTGTCCGTGAGGTCCACCTCTGCTTGAATTGTAAAGCACGAGAGGCCAACCCTTTCACACGCTGAGCCTGACAGTAAAGGTTTCTGAATCCCTCTACGATTTCAAACTCCAATCTGTGGTTACGACATTCTGTGTCAAAGAGTCCTAAGGAGGTCATTGTTTGACCCGAGTACAGTTTGAACTTAGGGGACGCAGTTTAGCTCTTGGTGCTCGTCTCATGTTGTCCTCTAAGCAGATAACATCGCAGGTGGCCCCAGAATCTCACTGGCATTGCTGTGGTTTCTTGTGAAGCTGCAGTGTAACAAACCACTTCTTACCTTTGCACCCATAGTGCCCATGCACTCAGTAGGATAAACCTCATTGTCAGCACCGCTGCCTGCTTGGTTTGCCTCTGGTTCAATGGTAAGGAGTCGAAGTGCTTGGCTGGTTGACAGAAGTTGCATGTCTTTCCATATGCTGGCCGTGCTCCCTCCCTCATCCATGTGGACTGACACAATATTTACCTGTCGGACGATCTGTATCCAAGCCTGAAAACTGATTTGTTTGCTTTGGACGGGTAGTGGCATCCTAGAAGTTTGTTTTGAGGTGGCATTAACACCATCATGGAGGGTTTATCCAACTCGATCGACCAAAGTGTCATGTCAGTGGGCCCTGCTGATCGACGTGTCCACACTGCCATGGCCAGGGTGAGATCTCTCTCGTAATAACTGCCTGCAGGTTGTTTCATTTGCTGTATCATATTCGTCTCTTAATGCTCCATACTCACGGGGTGGATTTTTCTTTTAACCGAGTAAGAAAACTGTCAAATGACTCCCCTTCATCCTGTTTGCGACTAGCGTTCATGCATCACGTTCTTTTTAGGTTTAAAGTGTCCCTCCAATGCTTTTCGAATAGCCGTTACATTGGTCTGCTCTGCTGCTCAAAGATTCACGTTGAGCTCGTAGACACGTCTGCACTCTGCGCCCATGATACTCCGCAGCGTATTAAGCTCGATAGCAATGGCATCGTCTTCAAATTCTGACCTAAAAAAATCCCAATCTGCGCCAAGGTCAAAACTGAAAAATAATAAAATGTTTGCGTGTTACTTACGACACTGT